>JAUMHH010163556.1:0-17218 GCA_032359455.1 Chlamys rubida | reverse complement strand
GAGGTCTGTAACATATTTACAGACTCGTCACATGACGTCGCTCCTCCAATCAGGGCTGGGAATTAGCACCAGTCATAGAATAATGAGTAGTAATCTAGGAATTAGCACCAGTCATAGAATTTTGAGTTGTAATGACTAGTATAAGCTAGACTCGCCAGTGGTATTCCTTTTCGTTTCTTTTGTAAATGAGGATTGTACTGTATCTCGGCTAGGGTCTACAAATTTACAAATTTAGATCAGAAATACTCAAAACGCACTTGAAACGACAACAATAGTTTGAGAGAAGTGCCCCTTTCGCGTATCCGGTTCAACTGTTTTTTTTTCTGTTTGTAAATGTAACATTTTCGGATATAAATCCTGGCGGACCTGTAATGGTGATTTATGCTACTTTTTCTAGAATATTATTGATATATACAAACTACTAATAACGTATTGAGTAGTATTTTTGAATACTATTAATATAGTACATTACTGTTAATTGGAATCTGTTAACTTGTCAATCCATTTAGCATGTAAGACTCGCCTGAAGCAGCATCAGATTACTGGGTCCGACCTTATTTCATAAACGAACAACTCTGGTCTAACCGGTTCAACCGTTTGGGTCGCGATAAACGAATGCGGCCAAAGTGTCACGAATGCATGGACATGTCACAGGCTATATAAGTGCAGATACATTTAATAAAGTAATTACATTATATTATGTTCTGTTACGCCTACTGAAATATATCTTCGGTAATAGCACGTGACATGTCCCTATGGTCACCACTTCGATTTCAGTCAGCTGACTGAGTACTTTCTATGTTTTTGATGTTTTCCATAACATATCTCATGCTTCTATTTTCATTGGTATATAAAAGCACTATCGATCACAAGCGATTGTAGTGTCGTTGACAAATCTTTTGAATAAAGAATAAATTTTTAAAAAAACACGAAATAATGCAGCAAAGAGTTTGTAGAAAGTACACATTGTCATAAGACTGTTTCTATATCGATCCAATATTTGTAACATTTAACTCGTCATGTCATTTCACGTGAAAATACAAGTATTTCCTTCTAAGTGTTAGGCAGGTACACAAGCATATATCCGTCACAGTGCAATCTGATTCAAATAAAAACCTCACTTCACCCGACTATGGTATGTCAAATGTTCTCGAAACTCTCAGTGGGGTATATATTGACGAACGTATAAAGCATGTGGCCCTGAGTAGGTGTTAAGTAACACACTGCAGTGTATCATAGAGACAAGTGAAGACAAAGACCAATCGCAAATTTAATGTGTATTGTTTAATAACAGACAAATGTACACATAGGTTCATAATGCATGGACATACACCCAGTCACACCAGGATCACATAGTGTATCACAGTCTTAATGAAACAAGGCACCTAGTTACACATACTGTAACTCACCCAGTCACACCAGGCCCACATAGTGTATCACAGTCTTAATGAAACAAGGCACCTAGTTACACATACTGTAACTCATTCAGTATTCGCGAGCACTTAATTACTTCAATCTTAAAGTTATATCGAAGGTTTGCTACATTTATGTAATACATACAACCACGATTAATGTATTTGAAATCTGAAAGGAGTTTCATTCTAAAATATCTATTGAAAGAAGGGAAGTTCGTTTCTAATTGCGCTATTTCTCTATCTCTCCTGAAAACATATAATCACATAGAAAAGCGACACCAACTCGTACATGCATCAACACAAGTAAATACTAGTACCTTAATGTCAGCCCATTCCTCCCCAATATTCGTGTTACGTAACTATACAGACGACAGATCCCTCCGCCAGCACTAACAACGTGTGTCTATTGTAACAAATGTAAACTGAAAATCTGTAGCAGTTCACGATTTGTGCATTCCGCTCATTCGAAAGAATATCTCGAGTCGTCGCTAAAAATATATACACGCGAAAATAAAGTGATTTACGATTTTAAAAAAAAATCTAGATCCAAGAAGCCAAGAAAATTCACTTTGCAAGTTTGGAAATTATATTAAGAAGATTTAAGAACCCATAAGTAAAAGTGTTAATCCCAAAAATTCGAACTACAAATAACCTACACCTACCAAGTAATAACCCGTAAAAATGGAGAAGTGAATTAAAAAAACAATAATATATGGAATAACAATGCCGACTAACATAATCGGAACGATGAGAGTGATTAAATACTGGATATGAAAGACCGGTAGGGAATGAATCGCAGTTTCTGAAGAACTTAATTACACTTATAACCCCGTACCGCTTAGAATAAATCATATATATCATATATATCATATTTATTACATTTTTGCTAGTGAAATATCGGATTCTATCAACTTGATAACACACTGTGACAAATATCAAAAGTGGTATTGACCAATCATAATGGTATCTTCTATTCGCTGCATTCAAAGGCAACGATTTTTTGTTCAGATTAAAATGAAGCGACGGAAGAATAAGTTGTTGTTATGGTACATGTTAGGTACACACACTTAAGTATTTACATAAATATACAATTAATAACATTTGTATAAGCAATCATACCAGAAAATAGCAGAAAACGTCGGAATTGCGTTGAGTATCCCATTCAAAATGGCGCGCAGCCTTGTTGTCAAGCGTGACGTCATTAGAAATGGCGCTAATTATTACGCTTCTGATTCCCGCCCTTTTTTAATGCATTACATTTTTCATGTTTTATGCTTTAAAAATGTAATAAATAGAAAATTTAATGGTGTCTTCAGTAATAACAAATATATTTCACGAGTGTGGCTAATATTTTGATATTTTTCACTCGTGCTGCGCACTCGTGTAAAATATCAAAATGTTAGTCACACTCGTGAAATATATTTGTTATTACTGAAGACACCATCGAATATCCTCTATATCTGAGATAATGAAGCTTTATTATATTTTTTTCATTTATTATACACTCTGTACACGATTTGTATCTATCCTATCACCTAAAATGTACTGAACATGTCAGAGAACAAACCCATATTTATTCGATTTTGTTAATAAAATTATTAGTCTTCCGAAAAACCCGGTGTTTTTCTATATAGTTTTTCTGTGGTTGATAATGACGTCTTCACTCTTAATAAATTGTCATTTCCCGTTGGTGTTTTTCAGTTTGGAAGTTTCCCTTGTCAGTCTCGTATCTTGTCATTTATGAATGTGGACAGAATGGAGCCACCTGCCCGACCACGTGCGTTTTCTCTGGGTACTCCGGTTTCCTCCAACATTAAGATCCCGCGCGCGCTAACATCCGTACCAACAAGAGTGATTCTTTATACGTCTATATAAGCTGATTCATAATTGTTATAAAATTTGAATTTATTCATATTTAAGAAGCGCGACTAATGGGGGACATCTGCAGGGTTTCTCTATGCTTGCGGGAAACCATTGCAATACTTGATATAAATATCGTTGCTCTCTCTCTCTCTCTCTCTCTCTCTCTCTCTCTCTCTCTCTTTGACTATTCTGTTCGCGGTGTCTCTTCGGTAATCAGTATGCATATGCTCGTAGCTGTTGCAAAACATAAGCCAACAAGGAAATAAGATAATCAATATGATTATCGCTACAATTAACTGCACGTCGATTAGGTTTCATTTTCTTAGTAGTAACATATGCATATGGGATTGATATGTCACAGTCAACTTCCTACTCCGTGTCACTTATTAATATAAGGATTTCCAGGATATGTGTTCAGTGTATAACTCAACTACTTTGCCAGTGTTTTATATAACGATGATCTTCAATCTACATTGGAAATATTTTCCGGTCATGGTCCTACTCTACTTTAAACTCATAATATTTCAGTTCATACAAAGATGGATTTGTATTCACTCTGCCGATGTAGGTTTGTCAGTAGACTAATAGAATCTTCCCCTACCTTGATGGTGTGACAGAGAAATCTTCATCCTGACTTAGATGGTGCCATTTTTCACGAGACTATCTCCTCCTCAAAAGGGAGACATCCTGTAAAAGGTGGAAGAAATCAAGACAGATTCCGAATATGGTGAAGAAAACGAGTATCCTTTATTTTTCTTGTTAGATTTCACAAAGTCGATCCTACTGCTTTGTATTTTCCCCAATTCCTGGTGTCGCCTTTTCTACACATGATGCTAGAGATAACACAAGAACAACGTGTTTGTTTTAATGTTGCTCTGTCATGTACAATCATTCGCTGGCATTAAATCTACCATGACAATCAATGTTTCAATGTTAACTGTTGATAAAATCCGTTCATACGTGAATGATAAGCATTTCAAGTTTTATGGGCGTGCTATTTAGCTCAAGCTTAAACCCAAAGACAAGACAAGACGGTAATAAAACCAAACAATGTGCTTCTGATGACATTTAGATTTTACTTCGTTCTATAGTGTGTTAGGTGATCATCATTCCTAATTCGTCATCTCCGACAGACTCCGTAAGAAATTCTGTATCTTTCAACGTAAATTGATTCCCAAAATTTGCAAAATCCTATTAGTTTATCGTTCTATGCTATTTGAACAGTAATTGAACAGAACATTGAGATTGCGTAGACCATGTACAACATACCATTAGACGAATAGAAATAATGGACAATGACTATCCAAGCTTATAATCGCTACCGTATGCCGTGGTACGACCAATACACAACGTATTGATCTAATATTAAGTTCCTTTATTAAGATATAAATGCAATTGGTCTTTATCTTTTTTTCATGTATCTATGCTGAAAGTCTTGTATAGGGATCTTGTTACTTTCATTTAAGATGTTATGACTTGCTTCTAAGTATCTTCATCAGAACAAGAAATTTGACCTTTTCGAATAAAATAAACGCAACGTATATTCATGATGAAGCAGCGATATCAGAAAGGTAATTATGTTCTGAAACAGTTCTTTATTGATGCGCGGATATTGTCTGGAAATCATCTGATAGACCACTAGTTTCATTTATCAAAGGGAAAAAAGAGTTTCATTATAAGGTTTCAAACGCTTGATTGGAAATTGATGGGGTCTATGTCATTCCCAGTGACGACATACAGCGAGGATCTCGTTGACTCCCAAGGGAATACATAAAAGTAAGGTTTGATATAACCATACATTCCTCCTTTATAATGTAAGCTTACAGACAAATAGCAGTTTGATGAAAACTATTTGAAAGGTTTCAGGAATACTCATCGGGATGTTAAATGTATACAATGTTATATATAGAATATAACTTTATGATCATGTGCAATAGTTTAACATATTGCGTTTTGTTGCGAACAAAGATACAGCATGTACATTGTACGCTATATTAGCTATATTCAAACACCTCTGAATTGGGTCCATTGTCTACATTCAAACTGGCTTCATGAACACACGTTTGAAAGGCTATATAAATACTCGTTTACATGCAATATATATCTAATATAAAATGATAGTCACGTGTTCTGTCTTAACATATAGCGTTTTGTTTTGTTGCTAATGCATATTATAGCTGCATAAGGCTATTCAAAAGCCTCTAAAGTATGTCCTTTGTAAGCTAATGATCATGACATAAGCCAACAGACAAACTTCAGTTTGAGGATTTTTTTTATTTAAAAGTTGCAAAAAATACGTCCTTGAATGTAAAATGTATTTACAGAACTTGTACACGTCATTTCTCGTATATTGCATGTTGTTGTTAATGAATGTCTGTAAGCTACATTAACCATTCACTGTATCCATGCGCCTCTAGTTTGGTCCGTTATAAGCTTTTTACATCAGCTCACATTGATTTTATGGAAAAAAATGAAAGTGAATCAAATACTTACTTGTTTATAAAAAAAAATGTCATGTCTTACCAAATTGTGTTTTGTTGTGAATAGATATACGTTAGTATCCATGCGCCTCTAAGTTAGGTCCACTATAAGCTGATGATCAGCTTACATAGAAACTCCAGTTGAATTAAACGCTATTTAAAAGTTACAGAAATGTGAATATATCTGTTAGTAACAATTAGTGTAATCATAGGCCCTTAGTTAGGTCCAGTACAGTAATGATGATAGCAGCTTACACAGAAACTCCAGTTGAATGAAAAGCTATTTAATGTGTCACAGAAGTACTCCTTTGAGTGTAATATATATTACATCAGTGAAAGAACACGTGTCATGTCCTAACATATCGGGTTTTGTTGCGAATAAATATAATTGAACTACATTAATTGTATCCATGTGCCACTAAGGTAGGTCCATTGTACACTGATCCTCTGGGAACAGATATTACAACAACAAACCCGTTACCGGCTATTAAGATAAAATCCCTTTTGTTATGAGTGTATTTGTCACAGAAGCACACATAGGGACATACATTGATAAAGACTGCCACACTCAGCGTTTGCCTAGAAGCATTTGAAGTTATTCTATAGACGTGGGGAATTGCAATTTTCATTAAAATTCTCATTTTCGTGTGTACTTCAACGCATTTTTGATAGCGGGCTTTATTGACTGCGACTACATCAACAATGACAGAAGGTTCGTCGCCATTTTCTCATTATTAAGGATCCCTGTCCAATAGCACTGTAGTTTTTTCCTATATACAGTAAACTCCCTTCAACTTTCGTTTAGATAAAGTTGAAGCACACGATGCTTCCGTTGACCAGGTAGGTCTATCGATTAGAGCGATGGTACATGTATATCAATATGTAGTCCAAAGCTCGAGTTTTGGTTAAGCCCTGCTGAATTGTTACGCTCGGCACGTTGTTGGGGATTTTATTTTGTTTATTTCATCTTTATTATTTCTCATAAAAGTCCCTGGGATCCTTATATTTGAATGAGATAGAACTATATCGTGTGTGAAGAACAAACTGCTAATTTCCTCAGTCTTATTTGGTTTGGTTTATTGCGTTCAGCATCCTACCAGTCTGTAGTTATTAAAGGACTTGTCTCAATGGGGTTAACTATAATCGTGTTCTGGAGGCGGTATATTGATGTGTTTGTTTCCTGGCGATAGGTCGGATCTGAGTGCTACCTCACTGAAGTGCCATGTCGGATGCACGCAGCACAGTATCCCATCTTCCATCAAGCCGTTCTCTTTGTAAACATTTAAATGCAGAACGTTTGACAGGGAAAACAGCTACCTATGTAAAGGACTTTGATTGGTCCCCGCCTCGTAACAGAACCAACTGACTTCCTCACAATGGCAAACGTGCTGTGAAAGCCAACAGTGCGGTGGTGCAGAAGGAGGCGTCACTTAGCAATACGATTAGAAATACAAGTGCAATTAAAGATAGGATAAGATAAAATAATTCTATGGCAGTAACTGTATAGTCGTATACTGTAGAAGTAGAAATTCCCCGTATCGAAATGTAAGCGTTGTGACCATTTAAACGAAATCCATTGTGGAAATGTTCGTGTTGGCAATAGTTCTGAATTCTTAACATAATGATTATATATTTATGTGTGTCTATAAATAAATATTTATATATGATATTCATATACATCTATATATAAATATTCCCACGGGGGTATTTCTGCTCTTATTAACTCAGCGCGAAAAACGCCAACATTTCCATACAGCGGGAATTTCTACTTATACAGTACATGTATAAACAAACACTGGCTAGTCACTTGGAAACTTATGCTTTACGAATTAACAATATGGGTATAAAGTGTTCAAATGATAACATGGGATGCCTTCCACAACGTCCACAACGTAAATACAAAACAGGACAAAATTGTCATTGAACAGATGGTAGATATATATGATTTATATTGTTTATAGAATACAGACACTCTAAACTAAACAATATGTTTGTTACCAATTTCCAACGGTAAACAAAGTTGCCGATGCTAACGTGTCGTTGTACACATCAGCGTTATCTTGGAGACAGATTCGGTGTAAAGTTGTGTAACAGATTAATAAATCAAATCCTCTTTGGCTTACACTGACATAAGAAGTTTATTTACAAGATGTAATATGGCGTGGTTTCTCAAACATAACTGACGTCACAGACGACCAGAAACTCTGTTATCTTTAACACTATTAACCATTACACAACATAAAAAGTCTGAGACAGATGATAAGCTTACTATTTGAATTGGATAGACTTTAATCTCGGTGGTAACTGTTCTGCTGTTAAAAATTGATCGGCGCCTGCGTTAAATATACTGACAATCATATGTCTCAATCAAATTGGCTTGACACTCTCAAATGTATATAAAAATGGGAAAAAATACCATGGCGTCAACACACAAGGACATAATTCGCAATGAATAACGTTCAGCGGATTGGTCGAGTGGTTAACACACCGGCCTTCCACGCAGGCGGTCAGGGTTCGATCCCGGAAGTCGTCGTACGCATGGAATATTCAGAGAAAACGTTTTTTTCCTGCCCACACAACAACCAGGTGGAGTATAAAATGGTATGGGTGGGTGGTACGGTATCTGTGCTGTAGCATTCAAGTGAGGTGGCACTATAAATGATACTGTTGGAAACACGGTCCCACTTCAAATAGAACACATTACATCTCCAGCACACACATATACACACAGGGAGATATTAGCCAGGTGGCATATTACTAGTAGTTAGAGCCTGATAAGGCAGCTCCAGCGAATTCCATTAGATTGAATAAAGTTCATACTAATTGTATTAATTGTATAAATTGTATATCTGTGCACTGTAAAGCGCTTTACAGTGGCTTATTCTACGCCGTAGCTAGATAGGGCGCTATGACAAATGTTGTACATATTATTATTATTATTATAGCACAATATATCGTATACCAGAAATTCGCCCGGTCAACACTTCGCCCTTCACTAGTTAAATTGGTATATTCTCTAAGTGTAAGTTTTGCTCTTCACATGTAATTACTATATAGGGTAAATACTTAACAAATATTTGCTGTTGTAAAACGAATTGCCCATATCGCAGAGGGCGAAAAGGCGAAAATTATTCGGCAGCGACAATTTCCCGGTATACATTAGTGTCAATTTGACATTATAGCATGCATTTGCTTACGTACCCATATGTTGTAAAGCGCTTTAGAGTAGTTTTACAAATTGTATAGGGTGCTATATAAATGTTGTAAATAATAATTAGTATTATTACCCCACGAGCTCCTATTTATGAGTTTTCTCCTAATATCAGGATTTTCGTTGTATATTTCGAATGCTAACTGCTGGTACAAAACCTATTCAATCCTTTAAAAATTGCAACAAAATGTATTCATCTGGTTAATGTATCAAATGATAATATACTTTGGATAATAAAAAGCAAGTTCTTGCGAAGAAGAAATAAAAACAACAAGTACACAAGACTGAACACTAGGCATTTCTGCCTTCTTGTACTTTTTCAGTCTGCTTTAAGGAGGCAAAAACGGTAAAAAGGTAAGTTATTTGTACTTAATAATAATAATAATAATAATTGGAGGTTCTTATATACCGCTTTATCACAACCTAGTTCGTAGGTCGTCTCAAAGCGGTTCACAAATTATTATCCGTGGTTATATGGCCTTTGCAACTAGCCAATACATTTCTCAACTCCCTGGGGAGCATACATTGTTGTTTTATTATTATATATACATGTATATTGTCAGCGTTTTATAAAAACATGTTAAATTTAACAAAATCCTAATAAACTATGATATAAAGTATTTTTGTTTTTCGTTTTCATATAACCTCACCGGGATTCGTTGATGGTAATTGAATCAACTGAAATACAGTAAGCTTTAAGTTCTTTGATGTGCACAACCAACTCTCTGTTCTGAACTATATATTTAACTGTAACGGATGTAAGGTTTGAGTCTCTGTATCCACATCAGTGTGCATCCCTGACTGTTGGGAGGAAGTGGCACCTCAGGAGACAAATAAACAAACAAAGTTGTACAGTTACCGCACACAGTATTTCGGATAGCGTAATGTTACACATCGCACCACAATTTACACCCAGTCTTAATAAGTGCTCAAAGATGCAATATCTACAAACCCTCTTAAGATGTTCATCTTAATGAGTTTTTAAATTTTCCAAACATAAATTCATCAGCGACATGTTGAGATAAATTGTTCCGTAAGCCTACAATTCAAAATCTTTTCAGAAAATAATTGTGTTCTGGAATAAACTTACCTCAATATGTAAAATTCACAAAAACAAGAGCAATGAATAAGGGAAAGTATAAAACAAAATAACACATCGAAGTTGTTAATCAAGATTTAATGGTGAAGAAGTCTATCCCGACTTGTATGACCCTCGAAATGCTGCAGTAAATCCAATTTTATCAAGCCACTTGACAGATAAATACATTTTCAATCTATTTGATGGGACGCGTTTTGCGTGTTTCAGATTGGTGACCTTTTCAATAACGTTTTCCTTTTCTTATTGTCTGTTGTCCCCGATTCGCTCACTCTTCTCTTGTTAACTTTTTATTCCTGATTTCATTCCTTCTCTCGACTACGCCTCTCTCCTGCCTCTCTTGATTCTGGTTCTAAAACGTTTAATATAATTGAACTGTTGTTATCGGCTATTTCATAAACGGGTAACACTTTGACCAGTTATATATTCAAACGCGTACCTTGCAAAGTGCGCTAAGACAAGCAATTATTTAAAGCGATCAAACCGGTGCTACGTACATATTTATCATCGCCGCATCTATTTTTTAGAACGTTGTACAATAAAAGATATGCTTGGGTTATGAGATACCCTCAGACATGAAGCAAAGTACGAGGAAGATAGGGTTAATCGCAGACAGTAGCATGAATGACGAATACACAAATACATCCAAAATATTGATTATGTTTCATAACGTAGTTTCTACAACGTAGTACAAGGAAAGACATTTCTATGTAATGAAAACTCACGGACATACATCAGGCTAATTAGAAGCAGGGATAATTGCCGACAGTAGCATACATGACGAATACACAATGACAGCCAAAATATTTCTCATGTAAAAATACTTAATATGACGTTATACAAGTAAAGACTTGTCAAGGTGATACAAACTCGCGGACCTGCATAAGGTTAATTGGAAGCAAGGGTAATCGCCGACAGTAGCACGAATGGTGAATACATAATTACATCAACGATGCTCTTCGTGCTGTAAATATTTTACCCAGCGTCGTACCAGAAAAGACATGTTTGGGTAATGAAATTCCTTGGACATGAAGCATGTTGATTAGAAGAAGGACAAGCATCGACAGTAACTTAAGCAAGGTATGAGGAAGATGGGGGTAATTGCAGACAGTATCATGAATGGCGAATACACAATGATATTTACAATATTCCTGTTGCTATAAATACTTTAAACACAGTCGTATATGTCGATATCAGTTACAGGAAATTACCCTAACATTCTTGTTTTAGAACCATTGATGGTCACAGAGGAGTACTTAATACTTGATAAATTCGTATCAAATGAGTATGACACAGGTACACATTCCCTTGTGGAAGACGCCATTTATCATGAAATGGTATTTATTGGCAAGTAATGACATTCTAACCGTTAATGCTGAAGATGATATAACCATTAGTCATACTTAACTAGATATGGTGTTGATGTATGACACTCAAAATATCACAGAACAGAACTGTGTTGATACATGGTGCGACAGTACCAGACGTAATCCTGTATACTGATTGCTATTCGTGTTCTGAGGTTCCTCAGCCAGTCAAATGAACCTCATGGACCAACAAAATGCCATTTCAATCGAAGCCATACATATCTTTAATAACGCACGTATCCTCTCTCATTAGACCCCGTGCACGGTCTTCCTCGACTAAATATGTGTAACCCCCATGGCCAAACAGTCTACGCATATAGACATACGTAATGAAGACATATCACATGCTTTACTTACACCAAATAATGATGCCCTCTCAGTTGTTACAAAATGTGTTCCGGGGTGTTATCTTACAAGTTCATATCAAGTGTAACGCTAGAAAGACGCAATTAATATGTAAGAGGTGATACTGGGTGGTTGGATGGCGCAATGGACAGCGCACCTGCTTTTCATCAAGGCGGCCGGGGTCGATTTCCCGATCGGACGTGGAAAAGTATGGGGTCAGTTGCTACATATTATGAAGGAAAACGCATTGAGAAGTTTACATAATCAGAGTGTATGATTTTTGTTGTGTATACCCAACACAATGACAGTACTAAGATGTTAACACATACACAATTAATGTGTTTAAATGTATACATATGAAGGGAAGACTTAATTAGATTGACACATACATTAAACATAATCTGATGTATACACATACAGCATGATTGTATTAACATGTATACACATATAAAGTGAACATATTCAGAAATATACATAGAGATTGTTTAGACAAATGCACATTAGGTATGAACGTGTAATGATGCATATGAATAGAGTAAGCGTATTCCGATGTTAACACATACAGAGTGAACGTGGTAAGATGTATACACGTACAGAGTGAACATAGTACCGTAAGATATTTACACATACAGAGTGAAAGTTGTAGGATGTATACACGTACAGAGTGAACGTGGTAAGATGCATACACATAAAGAGTGAACATAGTACAGTAAGATATTTACACATACAGAGTGAACGTGGTAAGATGTATACACATACAGAGTGAAAGTTGTAAGATGTATACACATACAGAGTGAACGTGGTAAGATGTATACACATACAGAGTGAACGTGGTAAGATGTATACACATAAAGAGTGAACGTGGTAAAATGTATACACATACAGAGTGAACGTGGTAAGATGTTTACACATACAGAGTGAAAGTTGTAAGATGTATACACATAAAGAGTGAAAGTTGTAAGATGTAAACACATACAGAGTGAACGTGGTAAGATGTATTCACATAAAGAGTGAACATAGTACAGTAAGATGTAAACACATACAGAGTGAACGTGGTAAAATGTATACACATACAGAGTGAACGTGATAAGATGATACACGTACAGAGTGAACGTGGTAAGATGTAGGAGTTAACGAGTTCAGATGTATGAGTTAATGATTTCAGATGTATGAATTAATGATTTCAGATGTATGAGTTAATGATTTCAGATGTATGAGTTAAGGATTTCAGATGTATGAGTTAAGGATTTCAGATGTATGAGTTAATGTGTTCAGATATAGGAGATAACTTGTTCAAAAGTATGAGTTTAAGGGTTGAGATGTACATGTACAAGTTCAGAAACAGAATGAACATTAAGCTGGAGTGTTGTTCCATTTGGTTAGTTCGTATATAACGAATACATTGGAACACAAGGCCATGATTCATAATAGAAATCAACCAACATACCATACGTTACATTTACAATAACATTTGATTCAAACTGTATCTATATGATATGACATATTTGTATGTTTACATTGAATATGCAATTTTCATTTGAATAGATATATGACCTGTAGTTATGTTAGTGAATTACGCGGTAACACAGCTAAAGCTTTTCTGCCAACACGTACTGTTGAAGAAGCTTTAAAGCTACTAGCACATGTACATAATGTATATTAGATAACGTCATCACTGTCGGTAAGGTTTCATACCTCCTCCTCCTTAATATTATTGATGACGTCAAGCGAAACCATAACTGTGTAGCTTATCACATGTATGTTGCTATAAACACAGTGGGCATGTGTGCTTTTGAGTACAACACAGACAAAAATAGTTATTTTGCATGACTGTAAATAAGGAACGAACACGTAGGCGAAGGCAATGTCAACAAATAATGAAATGTACAGAAAATAAGGACGGTGCCTAAATTGAAAATATAATACACTGACAAGGGGAAATGAGGACGGTGTCTACATTGAAAAAATGATAATACACCGACAGGGGAAAATGAGGAAGGTGTCAACATTGAAAATGATACTATATTGACAAAGTGGAAAAATGAAGGTTTCTACATTGAAAATGATAATACACTGACAAGGGGAAATGAGGACGGTGTCTTCATTGAAAATGTTAATACACTGACAAGGCGAAATTAGGACGGTGTCTTCATTGAAAATGAGAATACACTGACAGGAGAAATAAGGACGGTGTAATATTAAAAATAATGATACACTTACAAGCGGGCATTGGGACGTCGTTAGCGTTAAGAATGTAATACACTGACAACAGGGCGCAAAAACGGTATCTACATTGCCAATTAACTTTTAATACACTTTGAAAAATATATTGGTAGCATTTGTATCAACCTGGGTTTTACTCTCTGAATAGTTATATAGTGATCCTGAAGGTATCAACTACCACGTTTGTAGGACGCCAAAACGGCGACTACATAATACAAATATTCATAGACGCTGTGAGATAAATCCAGCTAAAATTAAGTTCACGAGCCTATCAACGTTCACAGTATGACGGTATGAGCCTAGTCCACACGCCGCCAGTCCGTATATCTTAATTGTTATATATTTGTATGTACATTGTATCACTGGTGGAACGATGTTAGATACTACACACAAGGTTCGCTGGTAGTGGTAAATCTAAATAATGCTTTAACGTAGTATATATACTCGAGTGTAAGTTTTTTAAATTAACTTCAGAGACATGATACCACAGTTATTCAGAATCCATTACGCGAGCTAGTCAATAATGAAAGGTCGGGTTTATTAATAGCTGAAATTCCATCGGGAACATGGGTATGGCGCCTCCGGCAATTACCTCAAGATGCTCTGGTATTTATTGAACAAATTCTCATCAAAGTGTTTCGTTTCAAAGTATATCGTAAAAGCTCCAAGCTACAAAACTGTTAGCAATGTTTATCTAACAATACGTATTTATGACATGTATCGGTACACAATGATATTGCGTGTACCTTATCATCGTTTAATTATTTCATAAATTCTGTAATTGCATTTGAAATTTATTTCAAAAAGGGTACATAAAAAAGCTTTAACTGGATTCACGATTATATTTTTGAGTCGATATCTCTTTTCTATAGATAATACGAATGAGTTTAATATGAAGAGCGCTTGATCTATATATTGTCTTTTTTCAAATTTAATAATTTCATGTCGAGCGTACATAGTTTCCGTCAAGAACTCTACGATGAGTGTTTTCAATACATGCTGTATATAACTCTAACTATTTGACATGATATGTCAAATACTCATTTTGACAAGCATCCCACAGAACGTTTGAGAGAAACACTACATGCATGCAACATACATGTAACACGGTATCGAAATAAAAGTTCATTTAAAATTTTCAGAAATATCCGTTAAGTATTAAGGCTTCATCATTTGTAAAATTGTTTGAAAACATAATTTTCTTTTTGTCTGCTACAAATTGCACACATCAAGTAGAAATGGCTACGATTTCAGGAAATTCGAATGTAATTGTTTTACAAATAATACTTCAATACTTTGAAAACGGTTCTTTTTTAATACAGGTGTAATTGCAATTCTGTAATTTGTACCCCATATGCTATATATTAATTTCGAGATTGTTTAAATATGGCAAAACAAAACGAAAGCGCGAGAATGGAGAATGGGTGATTAAAATGTAAAGAAAAGAAAAACTTAAACAAATCCAATAACGTTGAAAACTAAATAGTGATATTGGAAACTTAGTGAACCAATATCTAGATTCACAACAAGCAATGCATTATATATACATAGAGGTTAACATCCGACAATCTCGATACCCTACCCTGTATAAACTCGTGACATCCATATCAGACTGAGGGGTTTGGTTTGATTTGGTTTAGTATTGTTTAACGTCCTATCAACAGCTATGGTCATTTATAGACGGCCTCCCCCTGTGTGCAAGATGCATGCGTGTAGTGTATGCGTGTGTATTTTGGGAGGCTGATATATGTTCGTATTTGTCTCCTTGTGATAGCGCGGAACTGATGCCGACTTTATAGTGCTACCTCACTGAAACATACTGCCGAAGACACCCAGCAGGACACCCCACCCGGTCATATTATACTGACAACGGGCCAAGGTATAGCAGCCAACACAGCACTCTGTTGTACCGGTCACATTATACTGATAACGGGTTAACCAGTTGTTACGATTACCCTAAAAGCTGAACGTTAAGCAGAGTACAACAACTGCCATTTTAAGAACTTTGGTGTGTCACGGGCTCGGGACAAAACCCATTGCTTTCCCAACGTCGGCGAACGGTGAACACTAACGCGAAATGTGAGGTATATACTGACAATGGGTGAACCACGTGTGGACGTGACTAGGATCTGATTGACAAATGAAGGAAGATTACACCCGAAAATAACACTTAACTGGCAGACAAACAATCGGGGACTCTGTGGTGCTCTAAATGACAGGGGTAGGTAATATAAGCCGTTTGACATGTATTTACATTATTCTGTATCGATTATGTTTTCAGTGGTGTCTTCACGTGATCTCGGCCGTTGCGAGGTTATATTCCCAAACCAACCAGCTTGTAAATAGTGGCGTGCATCGCGTAGCTAGGCTCGGTGTTCGTAAGGTGATAAAAGTTCACGTTGTTTAAACATTGTACAAAATGAAGTTACATTCTTGTTGGAGTATTATCAATTCACAATCCGACTGCTGATAAGATTCGCATCATTTAGCATCATTCGTGCCATGACTTTTTGCTTCTTCCTTGTTTCGTCTATGGTTTGGTTTTATTACTTCACTCAAGTGACCTAATGCTGTCACATTTCGTCCGTCGTGCATAATGTTGTTGGTTTTTTTTTTTTACATTTTTGACTTCTTCTGGAGAACTGGTGAAAGGATATTTTTCAAACTTGGTCAGATTCATCCTTGGTGGCAGAGGTCATGAAATTGGAAAATCATACGAAGAGCAATGTTTTAAACGAGACTGTTGCTAAAGTTCCAAATTTTAATACTTTGTAGCAATGATAACGAGTTAAAGCAGATCATTGCTTCTTTTATTTAAAAATAACTGAAATTTGTAATATTCGGCGGAGATGTATTCTCCGTATCATGTCTGTTTTGGAAATATTGTTGAAGTGTTCGAAAAAACTGCTGACTGTATTATAATTCTGTGTAAGCGTGCTTTACATACGCGCTTGTTGATCCTGAACATGTCAGAGATGCGGCACTACTGTCTGCTATTTTCGGAGTTTAGAGCGGTCTCCTAACCGTTGAAAGTCACTTCCCCCCTCCTCCCTTGAAACAGCTTAGGTCATTCCAGGACGTGCCTTCATGTGTGTTATGTATGCTTGTATGTGTGTATTGTGTACAGATGGCGTTAGATGGTATGTATGCTTGTATGTGTGTATTGTGTACAGATGGCGTTAGATGGTATGTATGCTTGTATGTGTGTATTGTGTACA
>JAUMHH010163545.1:0-17222 GCA_032359455.1 Chlamys rubida | reverse complement strand
ACCCAGCACGTGCGATACCCGACTTCAACGCCCTCTATCAGAAGGTATGACACTGAAGGGAAAACAATTTTCGGCTTATTCTGTTCCATCACACTCCGAAAATTATATGACTCGTGTCATAAATCTCATATGAAATGGAAACTCATGTAAGATCCTATATTTATCTACCGTTTTGATACTTTTTTCCATAGCGTCCCTCCTAAAACTCCTCGTCATATAACCTCAAAGGTGTGACGCTACATCCGGAAACAAAACAAATACACTTCCTGGTATTTCCATCTTCGATTTCGAAGGGCTCGGCTCTCCATAAACATATCTTGTCTGGATTACTTGGAATATGTCAGGAGAAACAGTATGTTCGTGGTTAGTTATTTGCTTAGTTTCAGGTGCAAACTGTCCTTTAAAGATGAAATAGGAGCTGCACCGAACTTCAAAGCCTATCGAAAATACCGTTATGCTGCAGTGGGATTACTTTCATCTTACTCGTGTCATTCGTAAGGGGTCGCGAAAGAGCCTGTTAATTTCGTAAAAACTTATCCCACAGATCGTTTATCGGGAGCGGAGCCTTTGGATACAAGATTGTATCGAAGATCAACTATTTCCAAATGTGTTCCTCCTGACAACCCAAAAAATCCGTATACAGCTACATGTAAAGACCATGATTCCTTTAGTCACACAGCACGCTTCTTCCCAAGTGTCTGTATACTTGACCAATAGTCTGACCAGTAGGCCAGAATATAAACATTATATTAATTATTACAATAAGTTTACCGATATTCTGGTCAGCAGAGAGACATTACTGTCTCCACAGTGTATATTCAAGTCGTAGTGTGCTGATATTTAATTGTGTATGTGTCGATACTGCCTTCAGAAATTCCCAGATGATGTAAACATCATTTTGACAGCCCGTATATTGAAACCACTCAGAGTATCGTATTGGTATCGAGTATAACATGTTCCCTCCGGACACTACAAGGAGATACAACAGTTTACGGCAAGTCCACACGGCAAATTTATTATAAAATCTAATTAGAATCATTGCCCCTGTGATAAGACAATCATTCAATGGCATTCAATTATCCTTCATATCAATATCTTTTGAAAATTGACTTCTACGTCATACAAACAATAACAACGGTGTCGGCTATCATTCATACACAGACAAAAAAAAACACCGCCTAACGTGTTGGAGAGTTTTAGAACAGTAGTGAGCGCGGAGGGGATGCTTGGTATCGATTCCGTATACTGGTCGGGACAGCTGGGTGTTTTGTATACGCTGGCCACACTCCCCTGCTAGGCTCCGGACCGGATCCATTACCGTTATTAGTGTACACCCCATTAGTCCATGTGTATACAGGGCATCGACCATCAGCCGACCACGCCACGTCAAATGGTTCGGACTATATCAACCGTTACTCCAGGACTGCATGCTTCTGGGCGAATAAAACATCCCCCAACACTCGATTACTGAGTAAAAGTACTCGGAAATAACGCCTGTTCCTGGGTTTCTGAGAATATGCACTCATAAAGGAAGAAATGATAGAATGTATTCGACGCATTAGCTTTATGATATAAACTCTAGAATTGTCTCGAAGACTGGATCACACAACCCATGTACATTGAAAAACTCCATTCCATAATGGTTCTAAGGCCACCATATATAGTGCTTTAGTGACTCCAATCAGTCTCTACATATACACTCTTAATGAAATTTACCTCTTCTAGATGATGAGGTTAGGCTTCCTGCGTTATGTAGTAAAATGTTACCGTGAGTTTTCTTTATGACTTACATAACGCTAACCTCCTATAAAAGCAATTGTCGAAATTGTGTTATGCCCTATATGCAGTATTTAGCATGTGCGTTAATTTATGTATTGTTAATGTAAAATACATTGTATATATAAGTCTTTTAGAGGCAATTCTGTTTGCCATATATGCCATGCCGACTTGAATTGAAAGTTTGAACGTGAACATTTTCATTTAAACTAATTTTAGAAATGTTAAACACAGCAGTATGTCGCAGATCTCTGAGAGTGTACGTGTAATCAGCGGTAGATAATGTATTTATATCATACCTGTATGTACGCAGAGGTCCACTCACGTGTAGACCAGCTAATAACAATTTTGTTTAGCTATTGCTCGTACTAATTTCGTGGAGTTAGTGAAAACATCGTGGGGTTGGGAAGTGCTGTCCGGGAACAACACTGCGCTACGTCTGGGACTGAAGAGTTGGTGTTATCCTTGTATTCTCGACACACGTGCATTAACAGCTGTCAAAACAAATAGAAGCTGCTCGTGCGAGAGCTTTCGTAATATGACAGAATCGAGTACGACCAAAAGCATGTCCTTTAGCGTTATAGACACACATTGTACAGAAAATATGATACAGATGAAACATTTTGTTTTCAGTGCCAAAAAACTGTGTAAATCCCCGTCACACGAGCACTAATAGAAACAAATGCCATATGTGACGTCCTCAAGGACTGGCGAGTAAAAACACTGACATTGAGCTAATGTTTTTAACGACAGCAGTCGCCTGGCATAAAGAACAAGTACAAAAGGATGGTTTACCCATGGGTCGTTACTCAATTGATACAAGTACTTCCGGTTAATTCCCGACTTTTATTGTAGCGTGGTTAAGGTATCAACACGCTTGCTCGTCACAAAATTGCGTAAAGAAATGTTTGTGTGTTGGTCTTACTCTTTGTAAACAGATAAAGCGCATTTAACGAGAGTATGTAACAGGCTCGTTCAAGCATCCTTACTTAAAAGTAACTGTTTTGAAAATATAACGCTACTCAAATCAACTTGTTGAATCATTTATGAATTTTTTAATATTATAATTCTAGTCACGTACGCTATTATTTCGTGGAGGTTTATGTTTATATTTTCATATGCCATCTCTTAGTTTGCTTCATTGCGATACTTGGTTTTACACAAGTTTCATCGATTTGTTAATGCTTCCTAGTAACATTTGTATGTGTGAAGAAGTCCAATATGGTCCAAGATGGGCTTCGTCAATTTTCTTAAATAACAATAAAACTTGTCAGTCATGCTCATGAATTTAAAAGGATAGGACAGGATCGTTACCATAATCATAATTTCTGTTGTTTATATCAAGCAGTAGTTGTGGATTGTTTAAAAACTTATAAACACGTACTTGTTTAGATGCAGGGAAACAGTTGTCATTCTATGCGATAGCATTGTAGACCCCTTAAGAATTGAGGCGACCCATGTGTAGCAATTGATAATTGAGGCGACCAATGTTTAATCCATGACGAATTGAGGCGACCAATGGTTAATCCATGAAGACTTGAGGCGACCAATGTTTAATCCATGAAGAATTGAGGCGACCAATGTTTAATCAATGAAGAATTGAGGCGACCAATGTTTAATCCATGAAGAATTGAGGCGACCAATCTTTAATCCATGAAGAATTGAGGCGACCAATGTTTAATCCATGAAGAATTGAGGCGACCAATGTAAAGTCCCTGAAGACTTGAGGCGACCAATGTTTAGTCCATGAAGAATTGAGGCGACCAATGTAAAGTCCCTGAAGACTTGAGTCGCCCGATGTGTAGGAACTGAAGAATTGAGGCGACCAATGATTATGCACTGGGGGGATGAGGCGACTATGTTTAGTCCCTGAAGATTTGAAGCGACCAGTGTTTAGTCTGATGATGAAGACTTCCAATGATTATCCCTTTTCACACATCCGCCGCGAAGTTGGTTTTGAATGGGTAAACCAAAACTAATCGTCTGCACCACTAAGAACGTTTTAGAAATTTCTTTTTTGTTTCTACCCTTTTTACATAATTATATCTCAATGCCTCATTTCACGTGTATGTACATAATATACTGTTCACCTAAGTTTGTACTGTATGGCCTTGTAGAATCTAATTTGTGTCGATGGGCCATTACGGCCATATCATATATCAAATCACATTAGTTTATATACAGATACATGATGGTTCTTTCGTGTAAAATGTTCAAAGCGATTAGTGAAAAACAGTTATTTACGTTATACTTTCCATATAATGCATATAATTATCGGCAAATGTACAGTAGAACCCACCATGAACCATTATATTTAATATCGGCTGGCTGAAAACACGTCACAAACTGCGTGCAAAGCAGGATTATACTTGATACCTGCACTTATGACGGAATCTGCTGGAATGCTAAATGGCCGGAGTGAAGTCAGTATGATAGGGTCACACATTCGGTAAACAAGCTAGCGATCAATGGCTAGAGTTAATTAGCGTTATTGGCCGGCCCTCCATTATTGATGAGGCCTGGCGAGGGAGGTCGTATCGTTACTTACCCGCAGACAATGGACAACAGCTTCGTCATGTCTTCACATCGTTGAAACCAAAATGTAGAAAAAAAGTGTCTTTACCTGTTTTATAGTCCATATATTTCTTTATCGTCAAGGTAGGCACAAGTTACATGTAACATAACCCCCCAAAGCTATACTCCCTCAAAACATTTAAAGATTGATTTTTACGGAGTACAACTTAGTTCTTCTTTCTTTTAATTATAGCAATAATTGGTGATATAAAGCTGTATGTCGTTGATTGTATTGTTGATTACGAAATGTCTGAGTTCCTACCGCTAAGAATGAAAACAAGCTGAATCCAGCTTATGTGTGAAATATTATTGAAAAGTAAAGAAACGTTCGCTTGCTCACAAGACATGTGGTTTGAGGTCTGCTTCAAAATACTTTAATGGCAAAGATTTCGGTAGAGATGTGGAATACAAGTTCTGAAAATCTTCTGAATAATTCATGCTCGAACCCCAATCCGCTGATCGGGATTCCAACCCCGGTCATCTACATAGAAGGCCAGCGCTTTGACTTCAGTATTTCCGCGTATAGTGATCATGTTGTTCTCACTGAAATTCAATTCGACAAGGAAATAATAATGAAAAAATAATGAAGAGATATAACTTTACAACCGACCATAATATGACCATTATACTGTTACAAACGTTCAGACATGATAGCGGTAGAGTTGTGTTTGTATGATGGTGGCCTTGTAGGGCCTGGGCGTGGAGCTGAATATTTGCTCACCATAACATCGCTATCAGCGCCACCTGTTGTGTATAAGTGCGATGATACCATCCTTCAACGGTATTTGCGACAATCTGCGTGCTGGGACCGATGGAATTCAAACCTGCAATACGAATTGAAAAATGATATGAAAATTGAAAAGTACTTGATACGCTTTTGAACTCTCATGCACTTTAAAAAATTCAATCACTAAATTATTACTTCCGTTTTCCATCTTAGTAAGGGACTGACGTCTGTTAAACACCTTAGTAAGGGACTGAAGTCTGTTAAACATGTTAGTAGGGGACTGAAGTCTGTTAAACATGTTAGTAGGGGACTGAAGTCTGTTATACATCTTAGTAAGGGACTGAAGTCTGTTAAACATCTTAGTAAGAGACTGAAGTCTGTTAAACATCTTAGTAAGGGACTGAAGTCTGTTATACACCTTAGTAAGGGACTGAAGTCTGTTAAACACTTTAGTAAGGGACTGAAGTCTGTTAAACACCTTAGTAAGGGACTGAAGTCTGTTATACATCTTAGTAAGGGACTGAAGTCTGTTATACATCTTAGTAAGGGACTGAAGTCTGTTAAACATCTTAGTAAGGGACTGAAGTCTGTTAAACATCTTAGTAAGGGACTGAAGTCTGTTAAACACCTTAGTAAGGGACTGAAGTCTGTTATACATCTTAGTAAGGGACTAAAGTCTACTTCAAATCAAAATGTGTGAAATTGTGCATCATCCTTCACTGTGACGTCATAGAAATCTGAAGTCATAACTGAGGTCCTGCCCCGCAATGTAAAAAGGATTTTGACGTTTTGAAGCAATCCCGCTGTTTGTAATAAGTTCATTTTCTAAAACTGTGATAAACAGATTATTTAATGGATTTCGTTGAATAGCATCTTTATTTTCGCTCATGTGGCAAAACACTTCAATATTTTTACTGAAGCTGGTGCACAGAATTTTCTGTATTCTCTCGATGAAGGGAATCTATCATAATGCAACAATTCGAAACTCAAGAGCATAGCTTAATCTGTTTTTTGATAGCTTTTCTATGAAACTTATATTGAGCTGTCTTATATAGCTAACGGAATACCGTCGACATACGTTCGTTACCCACGCTGACATAAAGAGGATATTCCTTTAAATGGAAAAAAGAAGGTTCACAAAATCAGTAAAAACAGTTTTAATGTGGTAGATGAGAGACGACATAAAATAAATCAATCTGAAATCATTTTAGAGTATCGATTTTGTTGAATCTATTTTACTCGACGTATAATTGACGCCATAGTGAACACGAAAGGGCGTGAATCTAATACACTGCAGTCGTTGTATAACATAGAAAACACCCACTTAGTCTATTACCTCTATCTCCAACTTAATCTGCACTCCTTGTTAACCAGTCAATGTGCTATTTTATCAATGTGCGCGCATTCAAAACGCAATTTCCTTTTATTGCATAAGTGTTTATTACATTTCTACAACCTTGTATCTTTAGCCGGAAGTTAGTGATACTTAATACAGCTTGTAACAAGATTGGGTTAAGGCTATGGAAACGCTGGAAGGGAGAGCTACCGTCACAGCACGTGCGGCTGACAAGTACCCGTATGGTTTACGAAACAATCCTGATACGGTCGACAGTACCAACAAAATGTTGCGATTATTGCAGGACAAATATTCTATTATTAATACAGTCAAGTCTGCATTAGAGACAATTTCTATTAAAGCAATGAACTGCTTTCACTTGGCATTTATAGGCAATATGAATCTCAATTGGACAAAGGCGAATTAAATGTCTTTTTGGCATTCATATTCCCTATGAATGCCAACTGAAAGCAGTTAAATACTTACATTTACCATTTTTGGAATATGTTTATCTCATAGAAATTTTATTTACACCAATAACTATTCAGCATATAGTTCAATTAATGTGTTTATCGTGTGAATAGAACAGCCATCTATACAGGTAGGGTCAATGGTTTGCAACGTGATAATTATGACGTCAAAACTAATTATGACGTCAAAACTATGATGACGGCAACAATAGGTGTATGGAATTCATAGTATTAATTAATGCCATCTGAATGTAATACAGTTATATATAGCGGCATTGCCGTACAATGGTGAATATTTTAAGACCACAAATATGCTAAGAGACCAGGGCTGCTGAGTTGTTCGTTTATTAAATAATGTAAGACCTAGTAATCTGATGCTGCTTTCAGACTAGCCTTGTCAAAGCCTTGCAAGGTCTGCATTAACCTTTGCAGGTTCGCCAAGATTTATACCCGGAAATGTTACATTAAAAAAATATACAAAGCGGTTGTTCCGCTTAATGAACCTGTATAAAGAGGCAACCTAAAATACTAGTTCACTTTGCGGACTTTCCAAAGGTGGTCTCTAAATATAAAATAGACTGCATTAACATGTAGTTGACAGACCGGACTTCACAACACATACGATGCACAATTTCGCGTCAAAGCACTTGCATTTCGCCGAATACAATTGTGTATGTTCCCAACGTAATGAAACACCAAATGCATGAGAAACAAACAAAGGGAATTGGTCGTAACCTTACCTACCACGTGGTCGCATCAAGCTAACCACTACCCGCGTCACCAATTCGCCACACCGGCGCGAGCAAATGAATGTTTTTCACGGCGTATTTTGGCACCAAGTAACCTGCAATCGGTCTTCACTGTCTGGCTCGACTGTCAAATCTGATACTATCTGTCTCTCAACTTTTGTTGAAGAATAGTGCTTGTTTGGTCTTTAAAACTAGTAAATGACAAAATTATACGGTACAAACAGATATATCGATATCTATATATGTATATGGTAAAAAGCGATATATTGACATGCACGCGCTGGCGTACCCTATGAAGGAAAACCCTGATTGATGGTGCGGACTGAGTGACGACACAGGTCAGATACGGCTAGGATGAATGTGTTTCCCCAGAAATCTACAAATGGGGTTCGATCTGAGGAGAAGTGCCGGTTAATGGTAATATATGGGGGGCTGGGCTGTGTCGGATCACAGAGGCGACTGGGCGAGGACTTAACAACCAACTCCGGGATGTAGGTCGGACCTAATACACTGGTTTTTGTCTCTCCGACCCCCAATACATCAACTGGCTCTTACAGAGTAACCTACACAGATATGGATCTTTCATTAGTGTCCACGGCAAATAAGTAGTTACACATGTTGCTCTACAAATACCGCAAAGGTCGCATCGATAGCTTTTTTGTAGATCAATTCAACAAAACAAGCCTATCCAATTTAAATCTACCATTCCATACTCGCGTAGTATACCGCACACTATCTTTGGATCAGATAGAGCCAGGGCTATACGAGATTTTTCATTTTCTCATCTGTATATTTTATTGAGGAGTTTTGAATTTAATGTTATTCCGACGCAGCAGTTATTTTCCAATGCGTAATGGAAACAGTTCTTGCAACCAGCAAACGCAGTATTGTTTTTTCCCTAATTTTGATACAAACCATAACGTCTGTCGGTCTGATTTGTCTCCAGGGAGCCCCTAACATCACTTTTATGTTATTTCCGTCCCTCTTCCTGATGTGTGATCCCTTGTGCCGTACTATATGGTCCCGCCTGGCGGTAAACCACAGCCGTTAGTCCAAACTTTTGACAATTATAGTTCAATTTCTGAATGGAAATGTTATCAGGATTCTCTTTAAATTTATCAATATTGTGTCGATAAAACGCCATTGGGATCTGAATTTGATATGCGTCTGCGCTGATTCCGAGTTTACATTGATAAATTTACTTTACTCATCTTCGTTTACATTGGGGTCAGTAAATAAACAGTGACGTCACACAAACTATTTTTCACCGGCGAAATATTTAAAGAAGTGGTCTATTAAACCCGGTATTAGTCACTGTGTATATTTGCTTTATAGATTAGATAAAGAATTCAAATGCGGTTTGATAATTTGACATACGTGTATTGAATGGTATGACATGTGTATACATGTGCATCATAAACGTATGAACCACCAATGGAATCTTCCTCAAACATGCTGAAACTCATGACACACAGTATCGCCATCAAGTATTATTATGAATAAATTATTGTGTGTAAACACTGCGTGTTTATATAAGAACGGTAATTATAGAATCGTTTAATCCCGCGATATCACCGAATGATATTGCTCTGTAATAACAAGTGTGATACTTCAGGGTGATAGCTTAGACTCATGTATTATCGCATGTTTAAACAAACATTCACTGTACTTAAGAAAAGTTATTTTCAAGAGTAATATTTTAATCTTTTTAAAATTGAATACATATTTACTGCAGTACCCGGACAATTGATCAAGGGGTGGTACTCCATACCACATTGGTAGGGAATACAGACGTTGTAGTGCTACTTCACTGATTACCATGCCGAAGGCACCGAGAACAACATTCCACACAGACACATGAAACTGACAACGGTTTCACTAGATGTTGCGAATACCCTAAATGCAGAACGTTTATCAGGGAACAACAATGACCATTTTTAAGGACTGGGGTAGGCCCCAGTCTGGGGACAGAACCAATCGCCTTCCTCACTTTGGCGAACATTCACCTTAGGTAAAGAGTGAGGTATTGCCAAGCAATGCGTTAAGAAATGGATGTTAGGAAGTAGAGAGAAAATATAGGGACCACAGATATTGCAGAGGGTGCAACAAAACTGTTTTGGTCACTTTGTGTCCTACATGTATACCTGAGGACAAAGCAATCTCCAATTTTGAAAGGGGTTCCCACATTAGTTTCATCTTTCAACATCCGATGAGTAACTATCCTCAATCCCCGACCTGTAGGAGTTCATAATGAGCTGTGTCGTTTTATGCAATGGTGAGCATAGTATCCTCTGTCGTCGTGTTATCATTTTGAGCCTAGTAATCTGTGACTTACAATTATTCAACTTAAGTGATTTGAGTATGTAGTGATCTGTGTTGTGTTGTATTCTAAACTTTGAGCAAACAGAGCTGCGTCGTGTAAGTACAGTATAGTTAAATGAAAGCCGAGTGATCCTTGTCGGGTTATGAACGAGTGTTAAGCATAACGAGCCTTACTTGTTAAATTTTAATTGTTAGCATTATGAGCTGTTTTATGTTATTATAGAATTGTGAGAATAGTGAGGTGTGTCGTATTGTATTCATCTGCGAGAAAAGTGAGCTGTTTAGTTTTACTGATGTATTATCTATATAGTGAGATTATCGTATTGTTGTCTGATTGTGAGTTTATTCATGATGTCTTATAATATGTTCTGTCGTATAATCTATGAATTGTGCTATCCGAGTTGTGTCGTATTATCTGACATATCACTATCTGAATGCGAGTTATACCGTGTAACTGTTACACTATCCGAGTTAACTTATGTCGTGTAATACCAGGGTAAGCTAGGTTCTGTTATGTAAATGTGAGTTGTGTTCTGTTTTATTGTTGTGATTTGCTTCTTCATTATTATTTTAAGCTGTTCCATGTGTATCTGATTGTGAATTTAATCATGTTATTATCTTAATTATATGGTGTTAATCGTGTGATTATGAGTGTTGTCGTGTTATCTAGGTGAGTTGAGTAGTATTATTATTTGAGTCATATCGTGTTATCACAGTGTGATTTATGTTGTGTTATTTGCTTGTGAGATGAGTCATGTAATGCTATGGTGAGCTGAGTTGTGTTAACATTTGAGTCATATCGTGTCATTTCAGTGTGAGTCGTGCTGTGCTACTTGATTGTGAATTGTGTTGTGGTATGTTGAAGTTGGTTATCCTGTGTTAATATTTGATTGGGAGATTATCGTGTTATGTTATATTGAGTTGTGCTGTGTTATTATTTGATTATCAGACGTGTCGTTGTATGTTTGAGTGGATTGTCCTGTGTTATTGTTTTATTGTGAGCTGTTATGTTATAGTGAGTGGTGCTGTGTTATTGTTTTATTGTGAGCTGTTATGTTATAGTGAGCGGTGATGTGTTATTATTTTATTGTGAGTTGTGTTTAGTTATCTGTGCGTTATCTCCGGTTATCTGGTTGTGAAATGAATCTTGCTTTTATCTAAGATGTGTCGTGTGATTTGATTATTAACTTTATCGGTTATTTCTGGTTGTGTATTTAATCGTGTTACTAAGAAAAAAATAGCTTTCCTTGATGCTCGATCACTTTCTACCTACAACTTAAAGTTGTTCCATGCTAGTCACTCTAGTTTTTGTAAAGTTTTATTATTTGGCAATAAATCATGTTTCTTAGGATTGGAATCATTTTCTTTAAAGAAGTTTATCACATATCAATGACCCTTATGTCACTTTAGATTTTAGTTCATATTTTTGATGGATAAGAACATTATAGTTAATTATGATCACAAGCCCATATGTCGGGGGACACCATATTGCTGATACCTTTGATTGTTCAACTACTACTACAGCGGGATGTGTATTAAGGACGGTAAAAAGTGATTAATCAATTTTGAGAATCAATCATTAACAGACCTAACGTTATCAAATATTAAGGGAAAAGGTAACATCTTAATGCGCCACCTGTCGGTGCTCATGACAATCTTTGTCACAGCGTCGTACAAAGCAGCATTAACTGTGGGCGTATTATTTTCGATAAAGGGTAAACGTGTGTTAATAACAGGTTGGCAGCACAAAGGTGAGTGGATTAATCAGTCGTGTGTAATCACAGCAAATCTCGCGCGAACTCTGTCGATATTGAGATACACGGAGCTGATATTTTAGGCTGTCATAATTACCGACACGGTTGAATGAGTTGGCCGGGGAACGATAATGATGTGCATCCCATCTGTCTGTACTCATCACGTGGGCACAGGTGTACACTTCCCACGTAAACTCATACATCATACACCTGCTCTGTAACTTCTCGCGGGAAGCACGTGATACTTCCGACGCATGTAAACAATTGGAGGTTCCGGGTAGATTCTTATCTATCACTGCCTATTAATATTATCGAACCAACACGGGAAACTTTATACATTTACACTTTCTCCAACTACAGGAGATAGAACGGCAGATGACTGTCTTTTAAAGATCATTTTACGGACAATTTTGTTCCTAGATTTCCATTCACTCCTACGCAAACTTATATCCTTATAATGTAACTGTTGACATACAAGTGGCTCAGCGGTAAACTCACGTGGTAAACAACACACCGTAATTATTGTTGCATGAACATAATGTCGTTTGCGGTAACCGTCTGTTACAGGCTTGTTCATCGTCAAATGTCATTTTATTTATAGACAATTCTTCGGGCGGTTTCAGTTTTACAGCTTCCACGCAGTTTCACATACATCGTTGGGATTAACGACAAAAATGGTCGTAAAAAGTTGCTTTTGTACGATGTGATGATTGAACTGGTAAATATGTCAATGTGCGTCTCCTGTACTTCGCTGCTAACCACCTCTTTTGTGGCTACGATGTATTTTAACATTTCGCTGTCTGGTATTTCGTTTGTAAATTTCTTTCTATTTTGTTGGGAAAGACTGATTTTTATTTTGTTGTTAGATAACTGGTTAATATTTCATTATATTAGATAATGTCCATATTTAATTTCCTGAATTGTGATTGGCCACGATGTGGTCATACATAATGTATGTAAGTCAACATAAAAATTTAAAGTCACAATATTGTTAATTATAGAACCAGCAGGTAAATATGGCTTCACTTTAATTGTAACGTCACAATGATCTTTATCAACCACGTTGTACAACTTACATTTCCCTTGACGAATTTCCCACAATTCGTCTTGTGTAATGATAAAAATAGCATAACTTCCTGTCTAATATTTATATGTTATTGTTTAGTATTTCATTGACTGTTTTTTTTTTTTATTGTTGTTTTTTTTTGCTGACATTTCATTGGTCAATATTTCATCGAATGAAACTCTACTGCTTCTTGTTATGATTTCATTTGTTATTATTTGATTGATACCTCATTCAATTCCTTTGGTAGATCAATTATTTCCTTGATTGATATTTGATTGATATGACTGTGGTTAATATTTCTTTGAATTATTTTTCACTATTATTGGTTGACATTTCATTTTTTAATTTTCTTTCACTTTTCACTGAGTGAATGAATTTTTCAGTGACGTTTTAATTTATTACTCAGTAATTGTCGATTGATGTTTTATTAATATTTCATCGATTATTATTTCTTTGCATGCAATTTCACAGGCATTTCATAGGTTATATTTCATTGATTGATGTTTCACCGAATAGTGTTTCGCTATTGCAAGTTTTTATATTTAATTGATTGTTATTTTGTTTGTTGTGTTTCATTGACGTTTCGTTGTTTAATAATTTATCGGCATATATTTCATTTGCTAGATTTTGTTAATTTTTTATTTCATCGGTCAGTGTTTCAGTTATTCACGAAATGTGTTACCCTCTTCAATGACTAACACACAAATATATATGTACATATTGTAGCCAAATGATAGCAAGTTACCTCAGTTATTAATTATCAATTACGGATTTTTTGTTCGCGTCAATAACACAAATCATCGACCTCCACGTGATTATTATCCAACCAATGAGGATGTAGAAATAAGTTTCGTCATCTAATATACGATATTTCTCGTTGATGCGGATGGTAAGAACATCGTTTGATATTTCCTGAGGTAACGGATGTTAAGTCCACTGGAGTGGAATGGAATTGTTTTGAAGCTGTTGAAGTGTCTGGATGACGACGGATGCAGCTATTAAATTTCTGCTGGATTAGGTACATGTACTTGGGTTTTAAAGTTTTGAACAGGAACGAATCCATAAATAAGAATACTTGGAGCAACGTTAAAGTAAAAATGAGTATTTCATAGAAGACATAGTAGACAAGAGTCGGTGTTTGGTACATGATATGAGTGCTTTGACATGTGAAAAGAACAATTTCCTATTTTGCCACAATTTTCGTTATTTGTTCAAGATTATCATCAAACAAAAACACAAACTTGTATAGACTGTATCAACCCAAAATGCGGTTAATCCGAACTTCGATACTTCTTGTCTTGGATTTTAAAAACAGAACGCTCGGTGTTTGCAGTCTATTACTGTGGAAGCCGTGCAGTTGTTCGAACAGTGAGAGTGTGCAACACCTGAATGGAGATTAAGACCAAGTCTACATATATATACATATGTCGGTGTTACCCATCAAAATGAAATATATTCGCTGTTTCTAAACGGATATCTTCATTACAACATTGGCGTTTAGCGAAGTAACCGTACTCTTAGCCGTTACATGTACGTTATATTCACGGATACTTGGGGGCCTTATATCGTCGACGGTCATCGTTGAAAAACGACATTATTAAAGGGTGGGGGCGGATATATCATATGCAATTTCATACCAAACACAAAACTATCAGAACTTCAATACAAATGTCCGCGATCGGACGTGAAAGGGTATGGGGTCACCTGCCCGTCCACATGGGTTTTATCCGGGTACTCCGGTTTCCCCCCACAATAAGGACCCCCGCGCGCTAACATCCGGGCAAACAAGAGTGATTAATATAAGTGGAAATATCTTGGTTTATAATTGTTGTAAAATAAATAAAGTTTATATAAATTTATATTGAATTTGCTCCCAGTCAATGCAAAACAATGTCAAATGCTAATTCGGGGATGGTGACATTATCGATGGAAGTTGTGTACAAGATCCTATGGACGATGCTTGTGAGGTATTAACATCCCAACTAATTCTACACAACCACGGACGTCGACAGCACCAGATATCTGTGTAGAGCACACAGATATATAACGATTTCATGTCACGGTACGACCCAGAGTTGGATCTGGCGCGAAAATTGTTTTCACTAGGACATGTTAGACCAGCATTATTTAATAGGATTGCATTATTGACGGAAAACGGGATTCCTTTACTCCAAAATTGGACTTAAATTCTTCATAAGCACAACATAAAATCAATGGTTATGAAGTTTTACGGGACCTGCATTGAAGTTTACTTTAATCTGAGTGCCCTGCATGTCTGTCTTCACGCTAAGTCAGTTACACGGAAGCATGATCATCATTTAGATTTGAATACATGTCATTTTCTGTGCATGCAACTTGATGTAATTGCGCCCCTGCCAACCCTTATACATAACGAGTTCTCAAATGTGATCCTATACCGCCATGGATCCTCTAACCGAGTTTGTCGGCCTATGTCATTTGTATCGCGGGAATAACACCGTCAGGAGTAAATTGAAGGTATCGTAAATATGTAAATCTTTTAGAGTTTAGTGGATGGCAGCAATGACAAACGTCATTATTAACTTACTCACGTGCAGAACAGTAATATCCGGATAAATTATTCCCAGATTATCCGATTTCAAACTAACGTTTTTTGTATACATGTACTTACATTTTATTAAACTAACATATGACCTACATGTGCATTTGAGTTGTAATCGTTTCTGTCTAGAGACGGGTTGTTATACCACGACTTCTCACCCCGACACGATTTCTCACCCGGCTGAGAAACCGTTCTAAGATTGTTACGTTCGCTATACGATTTCTCACCCCAAAACAATTTCTCACCCTGGTGAGAAATCGTGTCAGGGAGGGAGGTATTGCGTTTCGGGAGGGGATTTGTTGGTCCGCACTATAGTTAAGCCATTAGAAAAAAATGAATAATGTCAAAAAACTAATTTGAAAAGGACCAGTCAATAATTGTACAGAGGCCGATCAGGTTCCGGTTCGGTCATTCATTTTTTTATTATAATTGCTAAACTCAAGTGCCTGTGGTCTGTTATGATATATATTAATATCAAACTATATATGACCTACATATGCATTTGAGTTGTAATGTTTTGAGTTTAGCAATTAGAAAATTACATATTGAAGAAAAAAAACTTGCATTGGAGCCTATCACGTTCTGGACCAGTCTTATTTTGATTGGTTTTTATTCAAGTTATTTATTTATCTATTTTTTCTAATAGCTAAACTCAATTGCCCGAAGTCTGTTATAATACAAGGTGGTAGCCGAGTAGAATGATAATGTATGGTCTGACAGTCAAAGTGGCGTACGCGTGTACCAAGTACGTTGTTATACAACACAACATAGAACAAGCGGCCATCTGTTTAGAAAAAGTTTTTAAATAATGTAATCTCAATTTGTTTTCCGATTCATGTTCGTTAATTGCAGATTTAATTGCAGATTTAAGCACGAGGCTTTTACAAGTGTTTAAAATCTACAATTAATCAGCGAAATTAGAAAAATATGATATTTCAGTGTCAAGCATGGGATGAACTCTATTTCTCTCACAGAACAAAACAAAAACAGCCGATTACTCTCCCTAGGGTCCATAAATACACGATAATGTAGTTGATTGCAATTTGCTTCATTTGGCGCGAAACATTGTGCTCTTAGCCTAAATTAGTTTAAATCAATTTTATTTCATATCATAGTACAAATGGATTGAACAATAGTTTTAACAACTTGCCACCGTCCTCTCCTGAATTCGTGTAATTTCAAATTACAACAACAGCAATAGCCTAAGCGAACAGACATGAATTAAGTGATTTGATGTATTAACGTTGAACAACTAACATTGTTGAGCGGAATAAAACTGGGAAAGCCTGATACATTTTGTATTAAACCATATTATGGCTAACCATCACGCTTCATATAATAATAAACCTAGCTGGCATGCTGTGTAATGACTACCTCTGTCCACAACCCCTTTGTTTGTATGTGACATTTGGATTCCGCTCGAAACATCACCAATTATAGTAAAGTGTCCTAAGCGTTCGGCTTTGTGCAATAATACGTTTGTTTGGTCCAAACACCTCGATGAAAAGATTTAAGACTACAAGCACAAGCATTTAATAAATGCATACTGCTAAATCAATGGTTAACAAAAACATACCACAAGTTAATATATGAAGTTGTATGTAATATACGAAATGTAAATAAAAGATGTGCCCAACCTTGTCGTGGTTGACAATAGTTACATAAAGAATGAACATTTAGCTTCCTCGGTTATATAAAACAAAATTTAGAGAAACTACATGTTCTGTGTGACTGTTCACCTGTCATATCTAACAATCTACATGTTCTGTGTGACTGTTCACCTGTTATAACTAACAATCTACATGTTCTGTGTGACTGTTCACCTGTTATATCTAACAATCTACATGTTCTGTGTGACTGTTCACCT
>JAUMHH010163534.1:6267-17223 GCA_032359455.1 Chlamys rubida | reverse complement strand
TGCACACAGGGGAGGCCGTCCTTAAATGACCATAGCTGTTGATAGGACGTTAAACAATACTAAACCAAACCAAACCTGCCTGAATAGCGAATATCCTCAATTTACAAGTATTCAATGGGCTGACGTTTCAATAGAATATCTCCTCAGAGTATTAATATCCCAATACATGACGTCTTTGCACTGACATATTTCAATAGAATAGCTCCTCAGAGTATCAATATCCCTGTCAAATGACAGGCTTCGAATAGAAGATCACCACAAACAACGTCCAATGACAAACTTCAAATAGAAGAACGCCACAAACAACGTACAATGACAAACTTCAAATAGAAGAACGCCACAAACAACGTACAATGACAGGATTCAAATAGAAGATCACCACAAACAACGTTCAATGAAAGGCTTCAAATAGAAGAACGCCATAAACAACGTACAATGACAGGCTTCAAATATAAGATTGCCATAAACAACGTACCATGACAGGCTTCAAATAAAAGATTGCCATAAACAACGTACAATGACAGGCTTCAAATATAAGAACGCCATAAACAACGTCCAATGACAGGCTTCAAATAGAAGAACGTCACAAACAACGTCCATTTGTTTATGCAAAGGGTGTACATCTGTTCGGGAATATCCTGTCATCAAGTAATTCAGGGTATCTTATTTCGATCTTTCCCCCTTCGTATATTAAGATGAGACGGAACGAAGTAAACCTAACATAGCTTTAGCATTACTTCAGCATTACTTCAGCATTACTTAAGCATTAAGCCGCCGCTCAATGAAAGATGACGAAAAAAATGAAAAGTCGTAAAAATGTAATAATGCAGGCGACGAAGTAAAGATACGGAAGATGATTTTGTGGTTTGTCATCTTCTTCCCTTTCGTTCCCTTGCATTCGCATCAAGATAGACGAAGGTGAAACAAAAGATAACTAGTTTGCGTTCTTTTGTGGCGTCCTATCGTAAAAATACACTCCGGAGACATAAAGGCGACGAGGAGCGACAATAAAGGCCTCGAAGAGCGACAATAATCATTCTGTTGTTGTCTGCTGTAACACTTAATAAGTTACATCATACAACCAAAAAACAAGCATTACAACACGTGTTACTGTGGCAAAATATGTTCATGTGTATTCCCCTGAAACAAAACGACAAGCGAAAGTAGATTTCTACTTTCGTTTTAATCGAGAGTTACAGTGTACTTATTCATGCGACATACAACATTTAAAACACTGAACATATATAAAAGATTTTTGGAGACACTTTTCAAAATATAAATACTGGACTCATATGCACCTAATGATTCCCTTACTACTGCCAACAGGTGTAAAAAAAAAAAATCTGAAAATAAACCCACTGTCTACGTTTATATCAGTAAAGGGAAGTTACTCCATAAATCAGGTGGAAGTAACCGTTGATAATCAAGGGAGTTTTGATGAAAACTAATTTGTTCTCAATTTTCTAGTCTCGCTGTCCGTCTCTACGCTCCTTAATTGCTAGGTCTATACGATGATCGATAGATTATTTGGCGAGATCACCTCGTCAATTTGTGGGAAGTGTCTGTATTATTAAAAAAATGGAAGATCTGCCAATTTAAGGGTGAACAACACAATTTATATAAGCTTACACAAGGATCACAACAAAAGAATGCAATATCCATTTTGACCGTGGAAGTAATTGTTTTGATGGTCGCGGAAGGATACATTGTGTAATCTAACTTAACACCGCGGAGGGATACATTGTCTAAGCTATTTCATCAACTGTTCACAACAACTTAGATTGATAGTCCTTTAATTCATTGGGGAATTTTCTTCTGAGCCCCGATCAGCAATAATCATTGAAAGCCCTTTCGATTTACTTTAGACATCCTGAAATTCATTGATACGTTACAGACTTGCCATTCAGGCTTTCAGAGACAGCGCCTTATTTGATCGTGTTTCACAGATTCATTGGTTAAGTTGGGGTTTTTTTTACCACGCCGTTTTCTCTATTTTGCCCACACACAAAAAATAACCATATGTGGGAAAACAGGTTGCTAGCCTAAGTGTTTCTTTATTGCCCTCCTAGTGTAACTAAAGGTACGGTACGGCTATTATATCGGCGAATGTAGCGGATATCACTGGTGCTGTCTATTACATGGGTGTTTAATTACTTTTGAGACGACCGGATGTTGGGGACTTATCGGAAGAGGTGGGGAAACCCCTCCACCGAGGCGCTGGAAATAGTGCTACCGATGTACTGAAAGCAGTACACCCACGTTAGGGAACGTTAAGGTGAGGTTAAGGCTGGTTAGCTTAACGTATTTCAGTGTTCCTGGAGGGGGTGGTTTTCACCGTTATAGAATAGTTACATTTACCTATAGGCCTTATTTTACCACGTGGGGGGCTGATATTCATAGGTTCACTTCACTTCATTTTTTTCTTTACACTGTAGGTTTTGTTCTGTCTTGTATATTATATACTACTGTTATTAATGTACGCATTGTTTGCCATGTTTTAACGGCTACCTAAGCCGTGTGATATGTAATAAACATTAGTTAACTTTGAAACAATGTGGTTTATAACTCGGATACTCCTCCACATCTGACGGACCTGTGTCTGACTGTACAGACGGACGCAGCGGGACATTCTTGGGGATTCGGCAGGTCAGTTTGTCGGTAGGTTTGGGGAAAACCTAAATTAATATATGGTCACTTACATCTACCGACACTGGACAGGCTCTCCCCACGGACGTCCTATTACACATACAAACAAAACAGAAATCCCATGAACTTCAGACCCATCCTTTAAATACGAGGAGGAATAATACCGAACAGTGTTATAGGTTACCATACCGGTACTCACCTTGCTTACAATAACACATAGTAACCATTCAGTACTCTGCTGGTTACCTCATTCACAGTAACAGGAAGGGAATCTTGTAGTTGCAGTCTACTAGGAATAACACGAGAAAAGTTAACAAAAAACGTTTTAGGTAACTATATTAACAATAAACGAGGAGAGGCTGTATAATACACTTTGTTTGACCTTACTCTTAATAACACGAGGCGGAGTGTTACAATAGAGTATCTTACAATACCACAGAGAGGAATAGTACCACAAAGATTTCTAGATTGTTATCTCAATAACGTGAGGAGTTAACCATAAGTATTTTGGAGTTAAAAAAAGTACCACAGAATTCAAAGTTACCTTACTTGGAGTTTTAGGTTACCTTACTCCAATAACACAGAGAGAAATGGTACCACAGGTGTTTTAGGTTACCTAACTCTCAATAACACAGAGAGAAATGGTGCCACAGAATTATAGGTTATCTTACTCACAATAACACAGAGAGAAATGATACCACATAATTTTAGGTTACCTTACTCACAATAACACAGAAGGAAACGGTACCACATGATTTTAGGTTACCTTACTCACAATAACACAGAGAGAAATGGTACCACAGGAGTTTAGGTTACCTTACTCACAAAAACACAGAGAGAAATGGTACCACATAATTTTAGGTTACCTTAATCACAATAACACAGAAGGAAACGGTACCACATAATTTTAGGTTACCTTACTCACAATAACACAGAGAGAAATGGTACCACAGAATTTTAGGTTACCTTACTCACAATAACACAGAGAGAAATGGTACCACATAATTTTAGGTTACCTTACTCACAATAACACAGAAGGAAACGGTACCACATGATTTTAGGTTACCTTAATAACAATAACACAGAGAAATGGTACCACAGGAGTTTTAGGTTACCTTACTCACAATAACACACAGAGAAATGGTGCCACAGGAGTTTTAGGTTACCTTACTCACAATAACACAGAGAGAAATGGTACCACAGGAGTTTTAGGTTACCTTACTCACAAAAACACAGAGAAATGGTACCACAGAATATTGGTTACCTTACTAACAATAGCACAGAGAAATGGTACCACAGAATATAGGTTACCTTACTCACAATAACACAGAGAGAAATGGTACCACAGAATATAGGTTACCTTACTCACAATAACACAGAGAGAAATGGTGACACAGGAGTGTTAGGTTACGTTGTTCACAACAATAGTATGAGTTGAAAACAGATATTTTTATAATTCACATACAACTATGTATACAAGAGATGGATAATCAAGGGTGTTTTTGTTCAAACTGAATTAAGGTTCAGAGAAAACATGTAACAGTTTTTTGTATACGCAAAGTTAAAAGCATGATTTTCAGGAACGGTTATCGACTCTTGTGTACAGCGTCCAATCGATAGCTGGTAGTTTAATTAAGCTCGCATGGATAGGCGAGAACATTATATTTGTTCTACAATTCCGAACAAGTATACTTGATTAACTTCGTATGGGCATTACGGTTTTAAGGACATTCAACAGCCATCAAGTCACAAAATAACAACAAGCAATTGTTGATTGCGTCTTATTTAAGACATATGAATTCTTATCACGTGTACTACACGTTTGCCATCATTGACATTACAAGTCTAATACCGCTATCGTTGATATTATGAGACTGATTCCGTTATATTTGGTATCAAGAAAAATATTCTAGCACCTTAATTATTGACATCACGAAAAATAAATACCGTCACCATTGATATCAAAAGACTAAAACTGTCATCATTGACGTCACTAGACTAAAACCGTCATCATTGACAATATGACAACAATACCGTCACCATGTTGACATTACTCAACTTATATCGTCATTATTGACAGCACGTCATTAATTCCGTCATTATTGACATCACGCAACTAATACCGTCATCATTGATGTACAAAACACCGTCATCATTGATGTACAAAACTAATACCGTCATCGATGATATCACGCGATTAATACCGTCATCATTTACAACACGAGACTAATACCGTTATCATTGACAACACGAGACTAAAACCGCCATCATTGACATCACGCGATAAATATCGTCATCACTGAAATCACGAGACTAATACCGTCATTTTTGCCATCACCAGACTAATAATGTCATCATAAGCAACACATGACTAATACCTTGATCATGGACATCACGACAATAACCCGCAATAATTGACATCACGACAATAACTCGTCATCATTGACATCAACAGACTAAAAACGTCATCATTGACGTCACGAGACTAAAACAGTTATCATTGACATCACGACAATAATACCGTCATCAATGACAACACGACAATAATACTGTTATCATTGCCATAACGCGACTTATAACGTCATCACTGATTTTACAAGACGTATACCGTCAACATTGACATCACGAGACTCATACCATCATCACTGACATCACGTTACGTATACCGTCATCACTGACATCACGAGACTCATACCGTCATCACTGACATCACGTAACTTATACCGTCATCACTGACATCACGTTACGTATACCGTCATCACTGACATCACGTTACGTATACCGTCATCACTGACATCACGAGACTCATACCGTCATCACTGACATCACGTTGCGTATACCGTCATCACTGACATCACGAGACGCATGCCGTCATCACTGACATCACGAGACTCATACCGTCATCACTGACATCACGAGACTCATACCGTCATCACTGACATCACGAGACTCATACCGTCATCATTGACATCACGAGACTTTTATATTTATTGCATGAGATAAATAATTTGTTAAATTACAGATCTTGGAATTCTACATGTTCACGCTCAGATACCACAAATAAGGCTACTGGTGTACATGTTTGTACACACGGTTTGTGCCTGAATCTGACCTAACGCTCGATACGACTGAATCCTGAAAGAGGCTGCTGAAAACCAACATAGATGCCCCAGGGAAATACAATACTTCAACCAGAAATAGATCGCAGACAGTTGGCTAGGCTGTCTGTAGCAAAGAACAATCGGATATCGGTTCTTGATGACATTCTGTAATATCCGTTTACACATGCGCACTTGTTCGATTCGAAGAATAGTTGTTGTTGTGTATATCTTGAGGCTGATAGTGAGGCAGGTGAAGTTAGGCTTGTGATTTATTTTGTATGATTAAAGGACTTGGGCGTTATGGGTCTTTTTTAGCCTCATGAAAAGTTAAAAAAAATTCAACTTGAATTATTTTACCAATTTCTGTAATAAACATCATGTTGGTTAATTAAAGCTATATCTTTCTCGGCAATTTTTTCCCAGTGTGCATGCGTAGATGCCTAACCATAGCAACAAAAGTGCGTTGCTATGAAAAAATTGCCAAAATATCATGTTTTTGGAAAGTTAGCATACAGAAATGAAAGCCTCCGCCAATCTTCAACCTAATAGCGCACAACAGACAATATTTACGCATTTTATTATGAAAACGCCAGTTTATGTCTCTCTTTGCAATACCATATCTCCTAAACCAGTTGTCGAACGAATTTGAAATTTCATATTTGTGTACTTCATTTATTCCAGATTACGAATATAACAACTAGTTCTAAATCCCCGATGAGGCCGAAAATGACCCTTAACGCCCCCAGTCCTTTGTCGGGATAGCAGTGGATAGAATTTAGTGTGTGTCTGAAGCGTCCGGTGCGTCTGTCTATGAAAGGTGTGACCGGGCCGTGGGGGTATAGGTCTAGACAGCAGGAAGGGCGAAACCAAGGCGAACACTGTACGACCGCTCGGAGCGTCTGTCTGAAAGCAGGAAGTGTCTGACCGGGGTGTATGTCTAGATATCCGGAAGTGTGTAACCTGAGCGTATGTCGAAATAGTTGGAAGGGTGTGTGACAGTGGCGTGTATCTAGACATACGTCCTGAAGTGTCTTAAGTGGTGGTAGAGTGGCGCAGAGGCTAGCGCATTCGCCTTTCATCATGTCGTCCGGGGTTCGATTTCCCGATCGATCGTTTAACTGTATGGGATTACTAGCGCGACCAAATTGATTTTCTCTAGTTACATCGGTTTCCTTCCACATTAAGTCCAGATAACAGGTAGAGAAGTGTGTATCAGAGGCGTATGTCTAGATAGCAGGAGGTGTGTGTATCTGAGGCGTCTGTTTAGCAGGAAGTGTCTAACTAGAGCGTATGTCTAAATAGCAGAAGGGGTGTGTGTGACCGGGGCTTCTGTCTAGAAAGCAGGAATTAAGTGTCTGACCGGGATGTATGTCTAAATAGCAGAAGGGGTGTGTGTGACCGGGGCGTCTGTCTTGAAAGCAGGAATTAAGTGTCTGACCAAGTTGTAAATACACAATAAAGCAGTAAGTGTGTATCCGAGACGTCTGTTGTGTGTGTATCCGAGGCGTCTGTTTAGATAGCAGGAAGTGTGTGTATCCGAGGGTACTGTTTAGACAACAGGAAGTGTGTATCCGAGGGTACTGTGTTTAGACAACAGGAAGTGTGTGTATCCTAGGAGTCTTTTTCGACCACAGGAAGTGTGTGCATCCGAGATGTCTATTTAGATAGCAGAAGGTGTGTTTATCCGAGGCGTCTGTCTAGACAACAGGAAGTGTGTGTATCCGAGGCGTCTGTCCAGACAACAGGAAGTGTGTGTATTCGAGGCGTCTGTCTAGACTACAGGAAGAGTGTGAATCCGAGACGTCTGTTTAGACAACAGGAAGTGTGTGAATCCGAGGCGTCTGTTTAGACAACAGGAATAGTGTGAAGCCGAGGCGACTGTATAGACAACAGGAAGTGTGTGTATCCAAGGCGCCTGTCTATACAGCAGGAAGTGTGTGTATCCGAGGTGTCCGTCTAGATAGCAGGAAGTGTATGTAGGCGTCTGTCTAGACAACAGGAAGTGTGTGTATCCGAGGCGTCTGTCTAGACAACAGGAAGTGTGTGTTTCCGAGTCGTCTGTCAAGACAGCAGGAAGTGTATGTAGGCATCTGTCTAGACAACAGGAAGTGTGTGTATCCAAGGCGTCTGTTTAGATAGCAGGAAGTGTGCTTATCCGATGGTACTGTTTAGACAACAGGAAGCGTTTGTATCCGAGGAGTATTTTTAGACCACATAAAGTGTGTGTATCCGAGGCGTCTGTCTAGACTACATGAAGTGTGTGTATCCGAGGCGTCTGTCTAAACAACAGGAAGTGTGTGTATCTGAGGCGTCTGTCTAGAAAACAGGAAGTGTGTATCCGAGGCGTCTGTCTAAACAACAAGAAGTGTGTGTATCTGAGGCGTCTGTCTAGACCACAGTAAGTGTGTGTATCTGAGGCGTCTGTCTAGACCACAGTAAGTGTGTGTATCCGAGGCGTCTGTCTAGACAGCAGGAAATGCATGTAGGCATCTATCTAGACAATAGAAAGTGTATGTATCCGAGACGTCTGTCTAGACAACAGGTAGTGTGTGTCCGCGAACAATCCTAAAACTCTATAATTAGGAATAACTTCGTAGTACAAACAGTTACTACGCTGAAATGTTGTATCTAGGAACGGTGGAGGGCCTCTCACCTGGCAACATTTTGATACTCGCGAAAAGTATAAAATTATCTCTTTTATGACGATTCAGCTGAAAGCTCTGTTATAACAGTGCCTATTGATTATAAGTATGGAATATTTCTCAAAGTGTAGACCAATTTTATGGTTTGATAACTCGTGCGCATGGATTAGTAACTCGTGCGCACGGATTAGTAAATGTTTTACTATGTCCCTTCGGAGGCTCCGTATGATTTATGATGGTACTGTTTATTTTATAATTGAACTCGAGGATTGATTCATTATCGTATCCTGGGACAAACGTATAAGCTACTAAGAACAGAGCACGCATCGCCCCAGTCAGCACTGTTGTCAAGCATCGCGACAGACATCAAACCATCTTCTTCTATAAGACGTTGTTTGCTGAAACGGATGCTTGTTATCAATCACAGAATAATGGTGAACAACAAAGGAAGCTTGAATAGAAAGTGTTGATAATGGCTGTGGCCCTCGTAAAATCACAGCTTTCTGTCACAATGTACCAGATAATCACCGGTTATAATGTTAATGATAGCTGCATCTCTCGTAAAATGGCTGCTCTCTGTCAGGCCTTCCTCGTCCTTACGGGCGTTCGTCTTCGGTGTGAAATCTTGCAAATAAAGTATACTATCGGTGTGTATAGGCTAGAGGAAACATTAAAATCGAGGACCAAACAGAGATGCTGAACGACAGTGAACCAAAGCTAAAGAAAGAGCAACATCATCGTTAGATGTTTTTAAATACAAAGTGTCAAGAAGGCAAGAAGGCAAGAAAGACAGTTATCTTGACAAGATTGTGTCTACGGATTTACGGACGCTACATTATACTATAACGTTATATGCAAGGCGAACAAATAAATCGCCCGGTAATCATTTCTGAAAGAGATGCGGAAATTACAGATTTTTCAAGAAATATTTTTACGGGAAATTGGGCATTGCCCACAATTCCAAGGGAACTACACTCTTCCTACAGCAACTGATTCACGATTTCAAGGAACAAGTATGCTTTGAAAGCAAATTTGGTTGAGATCCTTATATATGTTAATCACAAGTAATAGAGTCTGGGTTAATCACCCTGGGACTAAGTCACCAAGGGTGGGGCCAGACCCCTGATCAGTCCTGGAAGCATCATTTTACACCTAGCAATTGTTTATGCATGTATATGGGGATCTTAATTACTGTTTCAATCCTATGACCAGTTGACTAATTAAATTACTAGGGGCAAGGGTGGACTCCAGGGTCAATCCCGAAAGCATGAATGCATTCGTCTTTTCATTCCTTAATAAACTATTGAAAGCACATGTTTAGAAACTTAGATATAACGGTTCGGACATTTTGAGAACTGAAGTAAGTATTTCATACAAACCATTATGCATATCTAAAACAATATCGAACCGGTGCTCTCAAAGTAAAGATAAATGTTTAAAACGTTGGTAAAAAAATCCATATTTATGCCAAACTTTACGTGTTTGAACTCTATAGTCAGATTTGTAAATTAGATTCATGTTACAATGTCTAAAATATGCACGAACTTGGGTGATTTTGTCATCAATCGAGTCTGATGTACGACCACGCTAGATCGATGTAAATATACCGCAGTAGATCCCATACAGTAAAGTCGACTGAGAAGCCTTCACTTTTAATGAGCTACTTTTTCAGAGCATGGTCTGAGTGTCGGAATTTCCTGTATAAAAGCATCCTGTTGATCTATAAGCAGTGCAGACAGACGTTATCGGAGTGGGCCAATTTATTTACTGGAGAAATTTTACGGTCATGATCCAATTTCCAATAATAGGTTCGTGGGGCCTGTATCGCTCACCATTTCTTTATTTAAAGTACAATTGAAGTTCAAACATTTCAGCTAACCCGAGACCCTAATGGCTGTTTCAGATTTCCCTAAGAATTAAAATAACGTTTCAGGCAATCTCAATGACATAAATATTTTACGACCTTTGCTTAAACTGGTCAAGTGGAACAGAGAAAAAGTCAAAAATATTTCAGCCAATCAGAGAATAGAATAGGGTGTCCATTTTTTTCCCCGAATCAAACCAATAAATTACAGACATGTTCAGAAGTATTATTATTCAGATCAGGTTTGAAGTTGAAGATGTTTCAATCTGGGAATAGGTGGCCATTTTTTGTATTGCAATTGCTCCAAAACACCTTGGTTCGCAGCATAAGAGGAACATTTGTATAAAGCTTTATCAAAATGGTTTTGTGGTAATTACAGTGCAGAAAATGTCTAAGCTATTCAAAATATAAGGTGGACATCTTACATTCGGCCCGAACATTTGCACTAATTTTGTTAATGTTTGCTTATTAGACCTTGATAGGAATTTGAAATGTCTGTCCCGTTTTACGTGCTGAACCCCACAATGCTGTCCGAAAGAGAGCAATACCGTTCTAACACTGAGTAAACTTTATTTAGTGATGGTCCATGCAAAGTTTAGTTGTAATCCCTTCACGTGTATTAATATAAAGTACCTCACTGGGGGGGGGGGGGGGGGGGGGGGGGGGGGGGGGGGGGGGGGGGGGGGGGGGGGGGGGGGGGGGG
>JAUMHH010163523.1:0-17227 GCA_032359455.1 Chlamys rubida | reverse complement strand
ATAGGAGAATCTCAACCCTCGGGGAAAGATTCTTAAGTTGCCAAACACTCGGCAAAGCCTCGTGTTTGGCAACTTAATAATCTTCCCCCTCGGGTTGAGATTCCCCTATCTCACCCCCAAGGGGGTGAATGATTCTATTAGTCCAGGGTAAGAAAGGGGTGTAGGAAGTTTCTATCGTACACCCCATTTCACGTGATGTGACGTCACAATGGCTCAACAATGACGTGACGTCAGGAATTTGAAACTCTCCGATGCAGCAATGCAGAAAAGGCGACGTGATGAAATTAAAACATTTTATTATATATTTACCGTACATGTTACAAAAATGTGATCAATTTTTCTGCGCAAACATTGTTTGCAAATATTGGATATGCTAAATCTGGCTGGCTAATTCGTTTTCGTCTGAAAAGCTCTGGGGGAAAATTGATATTTTCAAAATGGTGGCCAGTCCAAACGCATTTTCATCGTTTCTGAGCTTTTTCAGGTGATTGGAATGAGAGACAAATGCTCACCCCTGGGCATGAAAGAGTCTAATACTCTTTGAAGGTTGATCTAGGTTAAAGGGAGTTTTTCGAAATGCAATTTAATGAAAGTTGAGGAATTTCATTATGTAAAAAGAGCTCCGTAAAAGTGTTTTTCTTTTATAAAACCCTGGTCATTTTTTAGTTATTATTGTTCATGTTCATTTGCAAGTATATCTATTCGTGAATTTAAATATCTCACTGGATTTTATCTAAAACTTCTTTGTATTGATGTTAAGGTAATTTCCTCTCTATTAAACTTAAAACAATCGCGATAATTGTGTTTGGCGTCAGTGTTTAGCAGTGCAGTCAGATCATCTGATCTTCATTTCTCCCATACCACATGCCATTTTGATGTTTTTTTCATTTTTTGTGTCATGTTTGTATTAATGAAAACACCTAACACCTAGTTTAATTGGCAGGTTAATTAAGTAGGTTTTTCTGGACACTTCGAAGTTTACCAACAATGGCAACCTCATATGAATAACTGGAATACATTGGTGTTGATATACCTACATATATCTGTATAATGTCTTCTCTTGATGTGCGCGAAATTTAAGTGCATTACCCATTCGAGAAATATCATGTTTTTTCCAACAGAAATAATTACTTAAATCAATGTGCAACAATAATTGTACATTGTATAAAGAATATTTTTTAATATGTTTTCAACGATATGTACATGGGACACACTTTCCGCAAATAATTCTTGTTGCCAATTTCCAGTTGTCAGTGATTTTGGAAGCATTTATATAATATGAGATCATATTTTAACTTCAATTGTAGGCTCCCTTATACTGCTGTATAAACAGAATTTATAATTTAGTACTTAATTCCAGAAAAACTTAAAACATTTAGTATTGATAACGTAAAAAAATGAAATGACAACTAGAGATAAGAATAAAACTTACGTTTCATAAAGCTTTTTAAATCTTTTTTATAGACATAGAATATTTTCAAACCAAATTTACAAAAAAAATCCTTTTATTTAGTTGAGAAAGGAATAACGTTTAATTTGTTTGTAGCAATATTTCAAAATATTAATTTGTTATTACAGGACTCATTGTGTTCCACGTTCCTTCACAGGCGCTAAACATTACAGGTGAGTTTAATATCTATGTATGACACAGTCATTACAATTCGAGAAGTAAGATGTGTAAGGTGCAAGAGCGAGGCTTACAAGGGTTAAGTATTTACAAAGGTAACTCCTTCCTGCGAAAAACAAAGGCAGGTAGACAGGTAGTAAAAAAAAGACATAACAACAAACACACTGACACACACCTTCACGTTAAAACATAGTCGGATAGCAAAACTGCATTCAGATCTTAAAAATGTCCTCAGCATCAATGAACCTCTGTAGTAGACATCCTGTTGTAATCAGTGACACGCCTCTCTATAGTAGACATCCTGTTGTTATCAGTGACACGCCTCTCTATAGTAGACATCCTGTTGTTATCAGTGACACGCATCTCTACTAAAAGCCCCTTTATTTTGGATAGGCTACTACCGATTCGGTGTTTTGATTTTTTGTTTTTTCTCCATCTGTGTCAAAAGCGTCCTTTCAATTCGTTCATATTGTTACATTTGAACCATTCAAAATAATTTATTGAAACTGTTAAGATTTGTTACAGTTTCGTTTCATTGTATTGATTTCTTCGATTTCTTTGATTTTGATTGGATTTTGTTATTGTTCTTGTTATTAATTTTCGACCTGAATTCTAAGTTTGTTACGTTCATCGTCTTTTCGTTTATACTGGAGATTTGATGAAATAAAGTTTTTTTTTTCATTTTTCCTGTCGCCTTAAGTTTAATTTTAAATACTTTTCTCGTATTAACGTTTCTTGTTTGGTTTTGATTGGATTTTGGTATTGTACTTTTCGTCATATCGACTTGATGTCTTGGTTTGTTACTGTTTTTGTATTTTCGTTTCAAATTTATTTCTGATTTGATTTTGATACGTTTGTTGTCTTTTCGTTTCAAATTGATTTCTGATTGGATTTAATTACTGTTTTTGTATTTTCTTATGCAAGTCGGTTTTAATTTAACCCGTATTGTTTTACTTTTTTCATTCGTGTTGTTCTTATACTAAGTCTGCTATTAATGCTCAAACACTATCAATTACATGTACATATACAATAGTAACATGGGCTACATTTATACCAAACTTTCTGATGTTACAAGAAACCAGTTGCCGACGTAATACATTAATTGACACTACAGAAGTGGTGGTACTTTCCTTTGAATTTGTATTTACAGCCAGATTTTCCCTTGTACAAACTTTACTTGAAAGATTATAAAATAAATTAAACTCATCCGTATTTGGTCTGACTCGAATATGCTCATTTCATACCAATCATGTGATTTGGAGGCCGATTTGCGATAACTATCATCCTGTACTTAATTGGTATCCTCTTCATTTATGGAAAATATTTACACGACGTCAATATTTCTCTTTGTTAATAGCTGCCCAGCTGAATGGAGATGAAACCCACACACGAACCGTGGTTAAGATCAAACTGACATGGGCTGAGGCGGCAAAGTATTGTGTTGCCAGTAACCTTGGGATAATGCTAAGCGGAATAGGAACCTACAATATCCTGGATTTGCGACATTATATGCATATAACGCAAAGTCGATGGTAAAGAAAATATCTTGACTCATACATTGTAAATCAGAAACCTTTAACAGTGTTACATTCAAATAAACATGTACCCGAAGGGGTTCGTGAATGAAATATATCAGTAGTGTATACATGCACCAACAGATGTTTTTGTTACAGTATTTTCTATTTCTATATTATGATATAAATATAATTCAGATACGAAGAAAATGTATGGAATTTCTGTCACATTTTTGCTCTATGCCTATATTATTTTCTTCCTTTTGACATATCTATCGTTTTTTATAGGTCAGTCGGAGAAGACCTGTGGCTAGGGGGCATCAAACCAGCAAATGAAACAAAATGGTTTACACCCAGTTGTTCTATTTTATCAAGTAAACATGTGGATAAAACTGCGAACCCTTCCATTAGGTGCTTAATGTTAAACATGACAGTTGATTCCAGTAGTTTTTCCCCGTATATGACAAGTTGTGAGGAGGAACACTTTTTCATTTGCACAAAGAAGAAAGGTAAGTTGAGACGTGATCCAATCGAGTGAATTCATTACAAAATAGAAGCAATAAAACGACGTAATGGGAACAATAACAATACGACGTCAAAGGAAGCTTTCTGAGGGAGAGCGTATGAGGAAATCAGAAAACAGTCACGACGGGCGTAACTATTCATTAGAAACATACTTGTACAACTGATAATTTGTGTTATTCAATGACTCCGCTTTCCATAATTTTTGTACCCATGGAGCATGTCATGACAAAATGGAAGGATCATGTTAATGCATTTAATTGGTTTCATAGAACATAGAACAGACGAATTGCTGGGCTGATACCTGTCTTTTAAAGATTACGGAGGAGCTAAAGCACAAATGCGATCAATTAAGTGTTAAACAGCCGCGGATTCTATGTACGTTGTATACAAGTTTACGTTGTATACAAGTTTACGTTGTATACAAGTTTACGTTGTATAACAGAGATCATAGGATGCATGGATCCGTAACTGTTCCCAGACTAGAAAACTATTTCAGGTTTAAGGCTGTACGTACACATATTACAGTGATGATTTATCTTACTATGCTCTTTTGTTCTAAACAGCTGCACTTCCGTAACAAGACAAATGGATAGTTGTATATCTCATATACAGAGTATCACTAGTGATTGTCCCTAACCGTTACTGTGTAATAGTTGGGGAAATACTTTTGTTTTTTGGTGGTTCTTTAGACCATTTTTAAGTATTTCAGGTGATAAACTGCTTGAAATAATATTTCTGTTGCGCTCTAGGTCGAGTCCAACCGCGTTTGCAAGATCGCAGCGTTGTCGCACACAGTCCTACATTTAAAAGATCAATTAAGATCCTCTACACCAGACTCAAATATACAATAATAGCAATACATTAAATACATCAATTGTGACAACAGTTTCAATCTCTATAAAATTTCGGACTTATAAGTATATAAAAGTTCTTGATCTTCCCAATGCTTATCTAATCTGTTCTTGAAAGAATTTACTGTTGGTGCCGAGATTACTTGTTCTAGGACATTGTTCATTTTTTTTTACCACGCGTAGACCAAAAGAAGTTTTTACTGATATCTAATTTACTATGCTTTTTCCTTGTCCACTTGTAATTCTTCTTTTGTTAGATAATATTGTCTTTCATGGAAATTCCTGTCAATACGTATCGATTTACATTTTTGGGGATGAACTTTCAGTAGCTATTTATCCCTCAAAGCTGACAGATGGTCCAGGTCATCTTGGAGTATATTTACATCAGCACTTCCCTGTATACATTTAAATAATTTTGTGTCGTCCGCAGAAAGATAAGAGCTTCAAAGCGTATAGTAACAAGTAGGTCATTTATGTTTATGATGAAAAATATTGGTTCGAGTACCAATCCCTGGGGAACTCCTGAGGATACATCGTTCCAGTCGGAATGTTGGGCTTATAGCATGATCCTGTTGAAGATGAAGCTGGTCTTCCATTTAATTTCACTTAAAAGTCTTCTGTGTAGGACTGTAACGAAGGCTTTCTGAAAATCCATATATATACAATCGATCGAGTGTCCATTATCTAATTGTTCAGTTCATTCATCTAAAACTTTCAGAAGTGGTAATGACGTAGACCTGCCCGACATAAATCCATAAAAGAATGCGTTTTGTTTCCTATATTCAGTCATTCTTAGTACAGTTTCTAGTATTTTGCATTCAATTAATGTCCAACCGGTCTGTAACTACATGTACCCATTTTTAAAAATCTGAGTTTTTTTCTAATCATCAAGTACTGTACCTGTTTTCAGCGAAAAGGTATATAACTTATTGGGATGCTATCGTTTCTGCAGTTGTCCTGAGAAATAGTGGATGTAATTTATCCATTCCCGGAGATTTGCCAATGTTTAATTCTAGACGTTCCTTTAGAACAGACTAACGGGTTATACTTATTGGCTGCATCGGAGAAATTATTTCTTAATATGGAAGAGTGGAGATATCTGTTTCTTCATCTGGTTCTGTAACAAAGACACTTTTGAAATATCAATTTAATGTATTTCTCTGTCATAGCATTCTTTGTGTGAGTGTTTTTTAATGACTCCGATACAGATGAAGAAAATGCACGTAACTCGCGCAAAATGGACGAATTCTAGCAAGACAAGTATTTGCACATTTCATGTATGGATTTGATTTACGAAAATTCTGAAAATATTTAAAAAACAAAAAAAAAACAAAAAAAAAACGTCAAAGTAACTTGACTGTTAAAAAGCCTAACCTTATGGTCGTAGCTTAGCAACCTACACACGTTTAAATTGAGCGCAAATCCTTTCAAACTTGATAGAAAATATGTATGTATCATTTAGATATATATTGTAACCTTCACGTACATACATAAAAGCAAGAGTTCCTTTTCCTCTATTCGTAAAGTACGTACACCCATGACCGCCATCCCATGTATATTTAAACATATTATATTACAAAATTATTTCCCATTCTCTCAGAAATTGTCTTTATTGCCCATTGTTATCGTCAAAAGATAATTAGATATATCATTTACTCGGTAAAAGAAACCACTATACTAAGGGAGGAAACTCTCCCATTTTAAGTTTCACTATAGGATTGTTTTTCGTTATTGAAAGTGGGATAATCGTTGATCATTTGTCATATTCTCTGTTAGGACAGGAAAGCTTCGAAATTTAAGCCTAACATTTTAAACAGTTGCACATTACAAAATCGACTAAAATATACTAATGTGGTTGGTATATATAGCAAAAGGACAAAAAAAATAAGGAAATAGGAGTTTCCTGGTAATAAGAGTTTGCGCAATTTTTTTAAAGATTCTATGTTTTGGTACATGTACAATGCAAAAAATGCCAAATGTTTTTTTTAAAGATTATTATGGCCGGTATCGTGTGATGACAAGTCCTCGATACCTTTTACTCTTTAATAGAAATAATATTTGTTCTATTTCTATTATTAAAATGAAAAAAATGAAAAAGGTAAGTGCAGACAAAAATATAACGACGATTGACGGCACGGCACGACACCTGCTGCAGTTTAGATATACCAACGTACCCTGTACCAAACCTGCTTTGATATTGATTTACTACGGCATGTTATGTAATCCTTACACCTTGAAATGTCCAAGCAATCAAACAAGCTCTAACAAGCTATTTTGCGTTTGATCAACATTGAACCGACTCTTAATTACTGATATTTGTTTTTCCATGTCGACTTGTTTCCTACAAGTAGGAAAAGGTTAATTGGGCTTTTTATGTTAAGGTTGTGAGTCAAAATAGAAATTTTGATGGTGGGCTCCAAGAAATATAAACACTTTCCAAAGCTTGACCATAATTTATATAGTTTAAATGAACTACATTTGTAGTATCAACCAATCAAATTCTTGTATTCCTATAATGAGAGATTTCATATGCAAAATTAAAACAAACTAACACTTGGAACATATATACATGTACAGTGTTTTATCTGTCTACAATATCGTCTTTGTAATCATGGATTAATCCACTTGCAGGGTTGTGATTATTTCGTTCTCAGGATAAGAAAAGTGTTGATTATATGGATTGTAGATAACGAATTTTAATAATTCCAAAATATTGTAATATTAGTATTTGCTCCTAAATTCTGTATTTGTTCTCAACAGGTCTGTATACCGTGGATACGTATACCAACATGACCCTGTTTGACCCTGGAGGCTTCAATATACTGACAGAGACAAAATACAACACCACAGACACCAAGTGTCAGGTGCGTCTAAAGCAAATCTTTGCTGGATTTGTTGCAGTCTACCACAAAGAAGACAAGTCGTGTATAGTATACAGAACCAATCCGATAAACTTCCAGTGGAATTATCAGCTAGTCCCAGTGTCGAGTCATAGCGTGGTTTACGTGAAAACGTCAGGAATCGAATGTGAGTAATGAGTCATTTGATACGTTACATCTAACACCTGGGTATCTGTACTAAACAAGTCACAGTAGAATCGCAACATACCAATCGTGTCGGTCAACACGGGGCCAAAGGATATAATCATATATCGATATCAGTACGGTAGGGCAACCAAAGGAAGAGTTGAGACACTAAAATTTAAAAAAAAAATCAAACAAATATTCAAAATCAGAAGTGGTTTCTCATGTCACAAAATTAAGATACAATAAATTTAAAAGAACGTAAAAAATACAAAAGCAGCATTTACACCACTTCTGTGGAAACAAAACACCAACAACAACAACAAATACAAGGAACAAGATCAGGTGTGACATTCCCGAGGCTGTCTTTTGTAAAATCTGCATTTAATAGCTAGCAGATGCCATCTGCTTTTTCTCGTTTTGTATCTGAATCAGCATGTTATTCGAATTAAAATCCAGTTGAAACGGAGCAATAGACCAAAACGAATGCAAATAACAAATAGTTAACGTCTAGCTGTGATTTCATTACAGTCATACTATATCATATATCGACTCTTCTATGTCAGGCACAAGCCTGTTATTTACCTGTTCTGGTACCTGGGAGCCAAACCTCTTCTTGACGGTCTAACAGTTACTGTAATACTGTGGTGCACGCATTGTGAAGGAACACAATCCTAACTAATACGATGAGAAATGTATATATACTATGTTCAATGTTCAATTCGAGTCATCCGGCTTTTTTCATTCCGAATTATTTATCAACCAATTGTACCAAATCGCACATTTGTGCGGAGAAAAGCGCACAACTGGGCGAACGATTGTTAAATCGCACAGTTGTGCGCACCATGTGTGGACGGTGTGTTGACGGTGTGCGCACGATATATTCACGATGAACGCAAGCTATTTTTGGTGCGTAGTGCGGTCACACAACTGTACAAACATGACTTGAAACCGTAGGGAAAGAAGACGATCATTACCTGGTCATTTCTGTGTATCGATGTAAATGTACAACTTCATTCCAGATAAAGTCACAGACACTTTGGTAGCACCAGTCGAACCGAAGGTATTGAATTGCGTACCATTGCTTGGTATGTATAGCGAACCTATTGTGTGTAATTTGCATTAATAGTACATGTATATACAAGTAATCATACCTATATAAATACTTCAACAATATTTTTACGATTAAATGACTTGATTCCTTGTCCAAGGTCTACAACGCAAAGCCTTTACATCAGATAATGAATTATAACATTAATATTCTTTGACTTTATAATTTATGTTTATTATACAGCTGACAAAACTTACTTCGGTTTAATGAATGTTGACATGAATAATCATGTATGTATATTATTATCTTGGCAATGCTAACATCAGTTCAAGAAATAGTTTTGATATAAAATGGTGTAATTAATAACACCATGAGGTGGAATGCGACGTAGGTGAAGAAATAGAGTGAAGAATGCCCCCATATGGACAACAGAGCTCATCATTTAAACTGTGACGTGTAATTGTAAGAGTTGTATGATACTCAGATTTACTACCTACACTATAGTTATATAACGATTGTTATACAGGTGTTGTGAAGCAGTCGACAACTCCAATAGCACCAGTCGTTACTAGCACTACAACACCGATTGGTAAGTTTACATTTCTCATTCATTTCATCACTCTTAACTGGCATTATCTTTTTCCGTAAGTATACGAACAGACTAAATAGCGTATTCCAGCTGCTTGTCATCGTTTTTTTACAAATTTGATCAAAGTATCTATAACTTTTAGCGTTTTTCCCACAATTTTCATTCCCTTAAATGAGCGATAAGTGCGAGACACTATCGCAAAGAAAGGCCAAACAGATTATGTATGCTAAGAACATGAACCATCGATTTCAAAATTACAAGTACTGAAGCTTTTTAATGTATAACACTATTAAAGTATTTCTGTTTGCAATTATATTGTATTGATGCTTCGTACTATATATATATATCTATAATTTTTAGAGTTCTTTCCGCTAATTTCATTCTCTGTGATGACCGATAAATGTGAGACACTTTCGCAAAGCAAAGCAAAAAGAAAAGTACTGAACCTTTTCAATATATTACACTATTGAGTTTTCTATGTTTTCCACTATGTTATATCGATGCTGAATATCATATGAGGCTAGTCGTATGTTGATGCTAGTCATTATATAATATCATTGATGCTAACTGTGTAACATTTTTCATGTTTGTCATAGTACACGATTTACAGAATTGATGACAGACACTATTAAACTATTATAGTAATAACGCTTTTCATTATTTCATTCTATCCTCTTTGTCTTTACATATTGAAGCGGATATTCGAAACAATGCTACCACAAATAAACAAATTGTGCATTATATATATTTCCATTTATTAAACACAATACACATGTATGAAGTGGCATCTTTGATTTCACAGACACGTCCACCTCCCTGAATACGACCATGTCATTATGTACGTGTCATCCTGTACCGTACACCTTCACTGGATGGAGGGACTTCGCCAGCATGATAAGGAGTCTTAGGATCAACAAAACAACCCTGTCATCTTACAAGCGAAAGCGTATGAGTGTACATGATGATAGAACGTCGTGTATGGTGATGGGTTATGTTGCTGCTATCGTTATATTCGGAAGTATTTCCTATATAATCATTATGGACATCCCTATCATTTTGAGGAACCTTACATGCAAACGAGCTATGACATGTTTTACTTTATCCTATGTCATCAGAGGAACGCAACCAAAATAATAAGACTACCTCCATCGAACACGACACATACGTCGGGTGGCGCAGTGGATAACACCTAGTGGATTTTCTCCGAGTACTCTGGTTTCCTCTCACGTTAAGATCCATGCGCGCTACCATCCGGGCCAACAGGAATAACTGATATTACTTGAAATAGCTTGTTTCATATTTTTTTTATAAATAAAGTGTATAGGTATATATACCAACGTAAAAATATCAACTTAGAAGTTAGCGAAATGCTATTGTTTTGTAACTGGAATTCTTTACAAGTACCCCGATACACCATTTGACTAACTATATGATGATTACAATAATGCAGGCATAGAGTGCATAAAACAATGTGGTATATAATAAAGCAATGTTAAATGTATATAAACATTGTCGGTAAATATGTCGGTAAATAAGGCAGAATGTCTGAACATGGGAACATTGTTTCTAAAGGTCCTATTGTTAGACCGAGTTGTAGTTTGCAGTGAGAAATTGCCATTGCGTTTTTCATCACAAACACTGAAAACAACACATCATAGTCATCATACATATTAAATTGCACATATGTTGTAGTTGTTCCAGTAATATTTAAGTGTTAAGAACATTTTCATATCGTGAAAAAGTGGTAAAAGTGACGTTCTGTCAGAGATTGTTCATACAGTTGTGAGATCGCATAACGTTACACGATATGCGCGGTGTTTACACGGTGCGAGCACGATTTGCGCACGATTGAAAACTGTTACGATCCCTAAGTATCTTTATTGATACATCAACGGTTGACCTGTGAATAAGTACAATTCCGTACTTAAACTTGTATCCTTCTTTATTTAAGTGCATTTGTATGCTGCCATATTCAGTCACATTTCTATTATACCATATCGCACATATGTGGGCGGTTTATCGCACAACGGGGCGATCGATTGTTTAATCGCTGAGTTATGCGCATTATATGTGGATGGTGTGCCCACACGTATTTGGTGCGTTACACCATCATTCAACTGTTGTTATATATACGGTTTTAGAGACTAGGGGCGTTTTCGTTTATCGAAGTCCAAACGGTTGAACCGGTTGGACCAGAGTTGTTCGTTTATGAAACAAGGTCGGACCCCGTAATCAGATGGTGCTTTCAAGCGAGCCATCATCAAGCTTTGCAAGTCCTCCATAAACTTTTGCATGTCCTCCAGGATTTGTACCCGAAAATGTTACATTTAAAAACGGATTACTGGTTGCTCCACATAAACGAACAGGCCCCAGTAGTACATGCATATCCTAGAACAGCTAATAAAAGCTTACAGTTCATTCTATGTTACTTACTATGGTTTATCTCTTTTAGATCCCATTTCACCTGTAGACAGACGGACACTAGGTTATTTGCTATATAATCTCAAAGCAGACTATTATGTAGTCAAATTTGTATAATTACAGAATTTGTATAAAATGGTCTTAAATTCGCTGATCAAATTGATGTTAAACATTAGTTACAAAACACGTATAACATCCTATACACCGGCTAGCATAATGCACTATTGCATCATTTGGGTTTCAATTTAGAAAATACCTTTTAATGTAATAAAAGTTTTAACAGAAAGAAATGCAATTATTTCAAACACAGACAACACACTTGCTCCTAGTACATGTAGCAATCCCATGGATCCACCGATGTCGCCTGTACATACAAGAGCGCAGATACATACAGCTATGTAAATATAAACGTTTATAATAAATGTACAACACAGGATTTCAATATATAAAACTTATTCTCTACATATACGATGAACCATATTTGAACTACGACTTCAGCCAAATTACTTGTTTACTCAGGCTATTTTCTACAGTGCTCACTTAATTTTCTCGTTGCTACACCTCCAAGATATAATACAAAAGCGCCATGTCATTATACTGATATATTTAATTGGTTATATTCGTGCTTATTTTACATGTATTAATGCAAATTTGATGGACTAGTCGGTATCTTATATAGCTTGTGTTTAGTTCTGTTGAATGTTGCTTTGTTTACTTGGTACATGTAAGTTATTTGAAATCGTCCATAACTGTTGATGTACTATATTACGTGTTTCATAAGGTTTTATTGTAAACTAGGCGCACGTCTAAAGATGTTACATTTTCTGAATAAAAATAACCAAATAATATGTTTACAGCCATGGAGTAATTTGTAATTATAACAGAAGGGTTTGAACTTATAAAGATCAGTAATGTGTATAAATATATATAAAAAACACATTCATATCTGTTGACAAGCCAGCGGCATGTTGAGTATACATGTACATATCTTAATAATTTAACATTACGTGAGGATAGATTAAATACAATTACAAATTGTCGGTAATTTATGAAGTGAATAATTACAAAAAGGGGAAAAATATATACACGCGTACGCGATTTGTTGTGGAATTTCCTCGTAACTCAGCTGTTTGAAGAACACATCCAGTTGCAAGAAGTTATCTCTGAAAATAGATTGAGCAGACTAACCGACACCCATATGAGAATCATTTTAAACGTATACATGTAGCTGGTACATGTAACAATCTACTAAAGCTGGGCATGGTCGCTATTTCAATATGCAACAATGATGCTTTCAATTAAAATATTTCAAAATAAAAACATTCATTCACAAAATCTGATTTTTTAATAACATTTCATAATATGAAATAAGGTTTTGTGAATGAAATTGAAAAAAAGTTTTTAAATGAATTTAATTAATAGGAAAAGGTGAAACAAATCTCACAGGATAAATGAACAAAAAAGTAATTTACCTCACTAATTCACTGTCAATAGGGGCGGATTCTTTATAAGCCCTGGACTCATCAATTAGCTTCGTAGCATGAAAATGGCATAGATGTTCAAGATATGTGAAACTGGAGATTTCTTCTGTCTAAATATCCGAGAAGCCTCGAGTAAATTGATATTGATTCACATAGGAATGGTATTCTGTCGAATCCTGATCATCCACGACCGTCTTCCATATTTCTAAAACCTCTTTCTCCGTGTGTTGAATCCAATCAATTTAAGCCACTTCATAATAATAATATACAACATTTATATAGCGCCCTATATAATTTGTAAAATTACCCTAAAGCGCTTTACAACATATGAATAATAGTATGTAATACGTCATTAGTATTAAGACGTTGAAAAATAAGTCTTGAAGTAATATATACATCCTTAATTCTGTCTGATATCAAAAGTTCTAAAAATGGAATCTGTGTTTCATTTTGAAAAGGATTAAATTGTTCATTTTCTTTTTAATGTTTGCCAAAGGAAGGGAAAACATTATTTTGATTTTACGAAGCTCGACCTGCATTGCATGTAACCGTTCTTTGATGTGCATTACCATTCTGAATAGTGATGCCACATAGTATGGAAATGATGGAGACGAGTTTGCAGTATTCCAAGTGGCCATTCAACTGTTTCAATATCAAACACACTTCTTGCAAAAGCGAATCTTCTCATGTGTGTTTGAAATAGTTCCCGTTGACGGACCAAATCGTCGTTATTAACGAGTCCGGTAACATGTGCTTCATTCGTCAGATTAAGGAGAGTTTTCAGCACCAGTCGAAGGTTATCTAATTCGGCAAACAGGCGTTTACAATATACTTTAGAGTAATTATTATGAACGGGAGCATGCATTAACAAGTACTTTCGTGGGAGATTTCTGAATGAATAATTGCAAACGGGTGACCCAGTGTCGTATGCCCGTTTCAGCGTTGTGTAGTTTACGTAGGCTCTTTGTATCGTATAATTGTATTCTATCAAAATCCCAAAATCGGACAGAGCTGTTCTGGATTCAGAAGTTGTGGTTACGTCTTTTACATCCGTGTCCTTTGTCTTTTTTATCGTGTTGCTTTTACTCCAATTTTGAATCACATATCGCGTTGGACTGGTCTTTCTCATTTTGTATTTGTAATTCTAGGAATACGATATTCAGTTCCCTAGTACGTATCTACAGACATCAGATGTTGTCAAGAGAAGTCGTCGATCACTAGTCCGTCTCGTTCCAATTATCCTGCTGGTTAACTGAGATATACTTATTGATGCCATTCAATCACAGCAATGCATTCTCCTCCTACACACTGTAGTTCATTGTGTATATAATCGATAGGGAGAAAACGGAATGTCAATATGCCATCATTAGATACAGAAGATTAATTCAAAGGTTTGTAACACAGTCGATGCATTCTTTAGCTAAGGTTAAGTAAATGTGTTTACTGATTGGGAACGCACACCTGCATGCTTTTCATTACCGTCAGCTGCATGAAATATCCAATATAGACATTCCTCATCTGAATCTTATCAGGAATATCAAGTTCACAAACCTATTGATTATGAAAATATATGCTTTGATGAAAATTGCAAAACATTTTAATTAACATTAGGAAACGAGCGAATAAACGAATCACTTTACTATGCAATGTTGATTTGTTACGAAGGTGTGTGACGGGTTTCTATACTCGTTTTCTCACTAGTTCTGACTTACACTAGACTCTGGGTCGTATATGGCGCGTCCGGTAAATACAGCCCGTGTTTAAACTGTATGGACACTCATGATAAAGCTTTTATGTCATTTGTTTCGTGATCCAAGTAAACATATAAATGTATCTATAGCATGGAATGTAAAACGCTATTTCCTATCGATATGAATGTCAGTTGGCATTTCAGAGCTATGCGTAATATTCCTCAAAATCTGTTAAAATTTCAAAATATCGCAGGGCGGGGAACCTTGTAGTTAATCTTTAATGTCGATGCAGCAAGCCAAACGAAGATAACGTTTTTCTACCAGCAACTGGGAACTCATCAGGTTGTTTTAGGATCAAAATATTAAAAAGCAATGTCTATGGTGTCATAATAATGTGGAGGAATACACCAAAAGGGGGAAGGTGCTTATAAAAGTCTTTATATGTATTAAATATTTACAACTTTGGCTTCAACAGATCATATGTTTGTAAAGACGTTATTTATCTACACCTTGTCAGAATAAATCCCAGTTTCTATATTACAGTGAACAAAGTAATTTGTCAAAGTTTCCAGGCATTCCGCCCCTTTAATTAACACATACAAATTAACATAAACCTATATGTATCACAACATATAACACAGAGATAAATAGTTACCAAGAATAACACAAATGTTCCACACAAAACAGGTAATTCCTGATGTATAATAGGCTGATATTAAAGCATATCCCCTCGGCCATTAAGAAACCGAAGGCTATTTACAGTGAGAAATTCACTTTGAAAACGTCAAACTATATAATACTTGAATCAATAGCGAAATAAGTAAATCAAAGGAGTGAATAAATCAATAAACGATGTTTGTAAAGTATTCAAGTTATTAACAAGATGTTATGTCACAGTTTAAATAAATAACGATCCATATAGAGGTAATAACGACAGTACGGTCCAACACGGGCACCGGATCCGAACAAACAAAAATATCAACAGCACGTAAAAAAGGAAATTGTCGAATTTTCGAAGCATCTGAGACTTTATCAAGATACTAACATGGACAATATCATAGCAAAACCTATCACAGATAAAACGGAGGTGAACAGTCACCATGGAAAAGTTATAAAATCACAAAATGTACAACATACAACAGGTCATTACTGATGTAATATGTACAACATACACCAGGTCATTACTGATGTTATATGTACAACATACAACAGGTCATTACTGATGTAATATGTACAACATACACCAGGTCATTACTGATGTTATATGCTAATGTTGAATAACGTCTTGTCGGTTGATTGATAACAATGGTAAATAAAAGCAGCGAATAAACAATTCCTATATAATTATTTGCATTTTTTGGAAGTTAACACCCAGATTAGACACACACTGACTGATCAGATGTACGTTCACTTTGGTACAGTATTTTACCCTGTATTCATGTAACTGTCCATTCATAAACACGGAGACCAATACAGTCATTCAATCCCTAATTCAGTAAAATTGTTGAAACCTATTGTTTAACTGTGGTTTTCTTCTAAGTATTATTATTTGTTTGTTTTCCGATCGGACATCAAACATGGCTGCTGCCGCCTCTCATTGGCCCAGACGTATTATGCTAGAAGTTTTGTTATATTTTGTGGATGGTTATGAATATATGTGTATGTTCATATACAGATGTTCCATCCTCTTAAAGTGTAAATAACGAGGTTTAATTTTAGGCTACTACGGCCCATAAAGTGCAGAAGCGTACTTTGCCCGATATTTTCAATCCTCATATAATTTCAAAATAAGCAAAGTCAACTTTCTCAAATTATGTCTTATGCTACATAAGTAACGTCATCGTCTTATTTTTCATGTTGCTGTGATTATGTTGCACGATTGTGAACAATTATGAACGGCTTGGGTTTAATTTTCTTAACATTAAAAGCGATATTTCTAAACATATAAAGTTTGTCAGTAAGAGTTCGAATTACATACTTTTCATTAATATTAAAAGAACGCCTCCTAAGCATTATATTTATGTTGAAAATTCTGTGTGACCTTCTCATTTTTTTTTGTTAGTTCATGAAAGAAAAGAGCAAAATCTGCGTGAAAACGGTCGTGTATTTTTGCGATACTTCCGTCAGACTACAAATTAAATTGGCGACCATTCGAAAATTTCCTTTGATTTTTTAACTTTGTCTAACTTCACAGAATGTTTTGTCAAAAGACACCAGAACATTTTCTGATTGGAACGTTTGTGTGTTATGCATGATGGAGCGAGATTTTGCGATATCTTGGACCAACCAAAAAAGAAACATGTCGACGAAATAATCGTGTTGATATGTAATAATAATAATAATAATAATGAATTCTTTTATTTAGACAGGGTAACACATTTAGATTTTCATCTAGTTTACAATTTGGCCCTGTAAAACACATTATATATACATACATAAAACAACAGCACATCA
>JAUMHH010163512.1:4049-17227 GCA_032359455.1 Chlamys rubida | reverse complement strand
ATCTTTATCTAGACATGTACAGATGGTCTACCAATTGAACTACCAGTCCTGTTTCGCAACATCCATCCATTCTTAAGTCTTGGCCTAGACACAACTGCATGTATTTATAGCCCAGATTAGGGTATCCCTTTGCTAAATATTTACCCATGGCCAGTGCTTGAAATACGGGCTGGAAAGATCGCTGATTTTGTAATACCTGATTCCTAAGTAACAGGACTCAATCAGTAATAGTTGAAGGGGAAAAATCCAACACTGCCCCAGTAAGATCAGGGACCCCCAAGGTTCTGTCCTTGGCCCGAGCCTTTTTCTTTATTACATCAACAACATTGAGGGCATTTCATCGTCCATTAGGCTCTTTGCAGATGATACCATTATATGTATCTCGCAGTTATAATATCAGAGAGAGATGCACAATCCCTGCAAAAACCTTGACAGGCTTGGTCATTGGGAGAGAAAGTGGAAGATGGCGTTTCATCTGGACAAATGTCAGATCAGGCATAAAGTGGGTGTCCCATGTCAGTTATATCACTAGAAAAGCCAATATACCATGAGCTTCCTCAGATGAAATCTAAAGATATCATCTTCTGACATCAAAGAAAGGGCATATATTAAATCCTTGGTTCACCCTCAGGTAGAATACGCTCGTCCAGTTTGGGACACATACCTGAAAAAAGACACTGACAAAATAGAGATGGTTCAGCGCAGGGCTGCACTTTATGTTACCAGCCGACATCGTAACACCTCAAGAGTGGTAACATGTTAGATCACCTTAAATGGCGCAGTCTTGCTGATCGTAGAAAAGATGCACGGCTGACCATGTTCTATAAAATATGCCATAGCAAAGATGCCATCAACCCCAAACACCTGGTTCCCACTACAAGACAATCAAGGAACTGTCATCAAATATCTTTCCGCACTATCTCCTGTAGAACGGACATGAGGAAAGAATCCTTCTTTCCCTGGACAAACAATAATTGGAACTTACGTCCACCTGAAATTTAATCAGCAGACACCCTATCCTCTTTCAATTCAGCAATCTTTTTTATTTTAAGTGTTAATTAATATTCTAAGTGTTAATTCTGTTACTTTCCTTTTCATGCCACAACCATATATATGACAACCAGTTGAAGTAGGTCATCATGTGCTACCTCCAGTGCTTATATTGTTATGTACATTAGCTATATAAAATCTTATGATTGCATTTGGCTACATATATCGGTAAGAAAAAAGTTAAATCTGATATTGTTTCATGATCCTGGGGTCAGATCTGCATTGTATAATGACCCCAACGTTAACCCCTATGATAAAGATCTTCTCAAGATTTAGACAAAATACAAAAATAAAAAAGTAAACATGGCTCATTTTGCCTAGTTTTATTCCTGTTTCATTTCTTTTTCTAAAATTAATATATACAATGTACGTATGATCAGTGGAAGAAATACAATGTACATATATGATCTGGTGGAAGAAGTAAACCTTGGCACCACTATGAGACATTTAAATTGCAATAGTTTTATTACAGTATGCTTGTTATGTTTATTATAGTGTAAGTTTATTGCAAAAAGCATATTTTCTAAACTATTATCCTTGTTTTTTCAGGTTTCAGGAAATGAATAAAAATGATTCCACTTAAGTCAGTATGGAATAAATTAACAACTGATCCAAATCGTCCTCCGGAGAGAGATCAGCAGTCTCAAGTCAGCGACAGCCTCATGAACGAGCTTGACTTCCAAATCAAAGAGTTGGAGAGGCTAGAGAGAGAAAACGATCAGGAACAAAAACGCAAAGAGACTGGGGTAGATTACAGCTGGTTAATCAGTGCACCTCCTAAAACCTATGAAATTCCACAACTAGAACGGCTTGAACTTGAGGGTTTATGTTACCAGGTTAAACCAGAGGAAACAGGAAAAGTTCTGAATCTCTTTCGAGATGCATTACTCAATGAACCTAAGCCAAGCCAGTTGTCACGGATATTGAGGGCATGTATTCGGCAGATCCTGGACCAGAGGCCAAAGGAAGAGACCTTGGCAGCATGGGTCACAAAACGAAGCTTAAGTCTCGGTAGTTTGAGAATCCGTCCAGTTTCTTCAAAAGTTTCACCAAGTCCAGGGTCGGGAAATGTACAAGTTGACCCAGAAATCCAAGCCGGTGCACCTGTATCCCATCCTTACCAAAGTAATGCGTTTTATGGTGGCAGAACAGTCAGTCTGCCGGAGTATACACACAAGTATGCCCAAAGTCAAGATGTGGACTCACTGCCCGTCTAATGTTCCAAGCCAAAGTTTCATGTGAATACAAAGATGATCTCAATTTTTTTTATTTTTCAAAATAATTATTTCTGTTGCTACAAATAGAATTTTGGCCTTTCAAAATAGATTTTCTACGCATGTTCATCAACGAATGCTTTTTTGTTGGATACTTGTCAATAAAACCAACAAACATCGGGTGTATATATATGTGTGTGTAGCTTATACATAAGCTAGATGGTAACAGTAGTATTTATTGATTTCCTGGTATATTTTGTTATCTATTTTGTTACATTCATAAATATTACCTTGTCTATGATTTTAAACAACATATATATAGTTATATCTTGCTGTTACAAAATTTAGGCCTACCTTCTCCGGTTACATATACTGCTGTTGAAAATATTTATTATACTATTCACATCGCTGCATATTTTTTAACAGAGGATTCTTTAGTTTAATCTAAGCAATGGAATTACTTTTTACCAGAAACCTTTCAAATTCGCTGTCAAATTATCACTTTTAACTTGTGGAATCCATTGGGGCAGTGCTAATTTCGCCCTTAACATGTTATTACTGTATAGCATGTTGTGTATTGATTCTCAATGTCATAGTAAATTCGCTCTCATTACGAAGGGCGAAAAAGGTGAAAGTTGAACTGCGGCGAGAATTTCCTGGTGTTACAGTATGTTAATTTCCGACAGTAACATAGTTATATGCTGTAATAACTGTTTACAATATATATATATGGCTCATAACAAAACCATGCTTCTGCAGGGATTTAAAAAATTCCATCATTAAATCTTTTTTTCTGGTATATTTCCTTTTTATTAAAAAATTTACATTCCATAATTTTTGAAGATTTTTTTACTGTTTTTCATTTTACATTTGTTTGTACTATTTGAGTATTATTTGAATTTGTTGCATTTATTTTATTTAAATATTTGAAACTAGCACATATATATTTTACTATTTTAATTAAGTACCTAATGTTTCATTTTTGATAGCTGTTAAAATTCTTGACATCTATATGCTAATTTTCATTTTAAAAAACATTAGAAGACTCTTTGCCCATTTCTCATAATAAGCTGAAAAACTGAATTTAAAGTATGAGCTAACAACGTGGTATTAATTAAAATGTTGAATCATATAATGTTTATATAGAAACATATGATACTATCAATCATCGTTACTATTTACTTCTCAAATGAGCAGTGATTTATCAAAGAGCACGACCGATCATAGAAAGAAATTAAAAAAATGAAGCATTCACCTAAAGGTGTTGGATACTATTAACCCTTTCACCCCTATGTAACTTTAGTAGACTCTACCATGCATTGATATGGATGAGTCCATTATGGTCTACAGTGGTGAAAGGGTTAACTGCCTAGCTATTGGCACAAATGTTCGTTGAAAGTTTTTTATGGCAAAATTTGGTGTTAAATTTTTTAATCAGTTTTCAGGTCAGCTCAAATCTCAGTATCTCTTAAAATGTTCATGTTATAGTCAAATACAGTCAAACCATGATCACTCGTAAAAAACCATGATTGATTAGATAAAGTGGGATATAAAACGACTAATCATTGATTAAAATGATTAACTGGAACAAAACTATACAATACTCGGAGAAACCATTTATATGAAGTCTTGGTAAGTTGTAGCATCATGTGAGTACAAGGCAGCTGCTAACTAACCATATTGTATGTAAAATATCTATGTCCACATTGATTTTAACATGTTTATAACACATGTGTTCTCATTGGTCCCTGTTACATGTTGATTTATACATCTATATCCATTTGATAGTTGGCTTACATTAAATTTCATGAGGGCTATATTCCAGAAATAATACATTGGGGGTGGAGGCAGGGAGGAACAATTTGTGACTCCACTATACAAAAGTTAATGTTTATATAGACCCCACCATCATATATTATCAATTACTGAGGGAGGGGTAGTGCCTCTCTTCCATCCCCTCTAATGAATTTAAATATGGAATAGCACGTTGTTGTATTAAACTAGTCAGACTTTAAAACTGAACATGTGTTTACAATTTTTTGTTTACAGTTCGTTTAAACAGTTCAGTCATACTTTAAAAAGTAGGTAATTTGGTACCCCGCATACATGTAGAGTATGTTAGCTAGTCGATTTGGTTTTGTTGTATGTATAACTAAGTTGTATGTATAACTATTAGTTTTAGTTTTATACAAAACTTACTTGTTTTCAAGAGGAAGCTACTTTGTGTCTAGTCATATTTTATCTTGGTTCATGTTTTGACAAACATGTATTGATGTATCCTTTTAGTTGTGTTTATTGATTAGTAAAAATAGTTTTATAATAAAAAATATATCATGTATATGGTGATTTAAAGATGTTTGATATGAATGTAAAAAAAAATCCATCCTTGTTTGACAATACATGTATTAGTGTATGTAATGTGTAATGTATGGATTTTGTGCTATGTTAATTTCTCATTTATTGGAGAAATTATAGATGTGTTAATTGGTGATATTTAACATTGTTTCTGCAGATTAATTGTATAAATGTGATAATGACAAAAATATCTCGGTTGCAAAATTATCCTGGGTCATGAAACCGTTTTCATGCTCAAGCTTGGATTCTGTGCTCAAACCCAATATCTTGTTCTGGTGATAAATAACGAACAAGACACATTTTGTTAAGGATCAGGACAAATATTGAAGAGATTTCAAACTGAATATTGTTTTAAATGGTTACACAGGACTTATTGACCATACATATCACATATTGAATTTTGTTTAAAAAAGTTGCCTTGAGCACAGAATTCATGCTTGAGCACGAGAACGCTTTCATAAATATGGGCCCTGTTTTCAATATGTGTTGTGATTGTATACTGTCATTTTAATTTCTGTACCGGTATATCCAATTGATCAATAAGTATATACATGTACTAATACTGATACATACATGTATACCAGTATATATACTCCCTTACATTACCCCCTTATAATTAGAGGGTGGTCTATTCACTTGCTGAGAATACTAAGTTTTCAAGCTGTAACAACACAAAAAAGAGGTTAGATGAAGCATGTGTACAGTTTTTATCCTGAAACCAGCACTAAGAGTGATAGATATTTAGAAAAAGTGGCCAAACAAATTTCATAGATGTTTGTAGTTATACTATGATAACATTTACTATTTTTGTTCCATGACAGTGGTTGTAAATATTGTTAAAATAGCCATTTTTAAAAATCAGGAGAAGATATATTTTAAAGCTGTATTTTTCTACATCAGATGAACAGAGTTTTACGGATTGACTGTAAATTTGAATCTTGGTGTCAAGTAAATTGAAGCAAAAGAGAAAAGTTCTATTTTGATTCTTCAGCTTTTGCAAAATTGAAGGGTTTTAGAATAGATTTATGTGTAAATTAATGATACATGAACAGAGAATAGTTGTCTCATAATGCATGATAAATTTGAGATTGGACAGAAGGTCTTCAATATTTTTCAAGACTTGTCCAAATAATCATACTTATTGTGTATTAATTCTTTATCCAGTTAACTTTTGGCTGTTTAACCAGTAACGAATGTTTGTGTTTTTCCCAAATGTTGTCTTTCCATGCATAACCATGGAGTATGTTTGCTAAAACAAAATGTTGTGCATTTCGGAATAAACATATCCCCAGTATAAGTACTGTTACAGCATATGTACTGGAGTATGTATCATCAGCTGGGTAATATATGTGTAATGAAACATTCCTGATTTTGACAGCATAATTTGGTATGGTTACCTGGCTAATGAAACATTCCTAAATAAGTGTCTCTATATAAATGTATACTGTTGTTTGATTGATGAAATATTTTATAGATGACTGTCCTACATTTCCACTAAAATGTCAAAAAAAATATAGAATTTGGTAAGATAACTGACACAGCCATAGCTAGTAAAGTGTATTCATTAGGTATTTTGTCTTTACTAGACAGTATGTGATGTAGTGAGGTTAACAGACTTCATCAAGTCTACCAGTGAGTCTTTTATATAGGGGGACTTGTAGGCTATACCAAACAAAATAGGCCCATTTCAGTAAGGCTCCTTTCCCAGACAGTGTCTGTGGTATAGTGAGGCTCAGGAGTGTTTCCAAGTCTTCTTACCAACCACTGTGTCCATGGTATAGTGAGGCTCAGGAGTTTTTCCAAGTCTTCTTACCAGATATTGTGTCTAACCAGATCGTTTCTGTGGTATAGTGAGGCTCAGGGGCCTCATCCTTTACCAAGGTCGCATTCGCATATCCGGTGGAAACAGTTCAGGTGATGCAGAATTATTCCACGATAAACGAGGGCACTTGGACCAAACTGTAGGCAGAGCTAAAAAATGCACAGTTCCGGAGAATAAATAATACATAATAAATCAAGAAAAATATGTCCTTCTTTCACACGTCAACTAGATTATATAACATATCTTAAAATCTGCATGTGGATTGACCTTGATTTATAAAAAAATAACGCAAGCTAAAAATAGTCAGCATTTTAGTTTTGGTCAGGCACATCTGGACTCCTCAACCTCGGTTCAGATCTGCGCCTGTCATTTTCTTTCAGGTTCAACCATTTCAACTGGTTGAACTGAATATGCGCAAGGGGCCACACGACTGTGTTCATTTTAATGATATTCAGAGGCTTTACCAAGTCCTAATACCAAAAACCGTGTTATGGTATACTAGAAGTAATTTTCATATTTATGTAGACTGGAATATACACTTTTTATACAGCAACTAATTGATGAGATTATGATATATACTTCAGTAAGACATGTCAAAGATTTTAGCAATTATAACTATCAAATTATTTAAATGAATTTATTGATTATTGACTGATTAAAAAAAGATATTTGTGTCGTATTGTCAATGATATAAATCGTAGTAACATCAATGAATTGTAACAACTTCATCAGGGCTAGACGATTTCTTGTTGTGAGGAAAGCTAGAGTATTCTGTTTTGTGTAACATAATTTTGGTGATAGAATTTAACCGTACCAATGAAGTTGATGACAGAATCTACAAGCAGATAATTCCATTTGCCATTGATGTAATCTTATTGCTAAAATTGATTGAAATCAATATTGTTATTTTGTAGGATTGTTTGATAAAATGTTTAAACTTAGGTATGTGGATATTTGTTGTGGTGTAAAATAAATTGTGGTGCTCTAACTTGTCGGCCTTTTGTTACATTTTTAGCTTACATTTAAATGGCAGTGATAGATGCATAGTTTGTTCAAATAAATTACCTTGGCCCACTTTCAAAGTCAGTGGGTCAAATATGCAAAAATCTTCTCTAACAACTCATGCAAAAGCACGAGTCCTACATTCCTTATATTTGCTTTCCTTGAAAGCGAAGCAGGTTATCAAGTTTTCTTCATATTAATTATGATATCTCACTTACAAGGATACTGGGTCAAATAATAATCTTCAAACAACGTTTCCAGAACCACGAGTCCAAGAATCAGGATACTTGTCCTGTACCTTTGCTTGCTGAAATGAAGGGCTATAAATATAATACCTGAACCACTTTCAAGGTCATAAATTCAATACGAAAAACCTACAAGCAACTATTACAGAGGTCCAGGTATAGATCACTAGTGTGCTAAAGTAGTGGACTATAAAATGGGTTCAAATGAATTACCTTCTCAACTTCACATGTGCCATATGTTCAGTTAAAGGATACAGTCGACTTAGAATATATTTTTTGCTATTATTACTACAGCATGTTATGAAATAATTGTTTGTTATTTTCTACAGCAGTATGCTAAATATATCACATTTTGAGATGCATTTTACATAATTATAGTTGAAATATTAGAAAATAAAAATTGAATGGGTCAAACTGGGGGCCTTTCTGCAACCAATCACACACTTTACTGATTTTGTTACTCAGAAATTATAATTGCACAGCATGAAAATGAGAGATGAATACCTTGGCAAGGGAAGCAACTCGAAGTCAAAAGACTAATTTTTTCTGCATCTTTCTATATTTTAAAAAGAAAAAATATTCCAAGTCGACAAAACGTCCTAAATGTGGTATTCTTTGTGATCAAACTGGTTAAGTGATACCCATTACGTTAACACAACTTCTTCTAAAGAACAATTCATATAGAGTCAGGAAATGACTATCATTTTTGTCCAAAAGTATTACCTTGACCCACTTTGCAGCTTGAAGGAGCTATAAACCTTTTTTAAGAAATGTAAGCAACTTCACCAGTTTTCTCCCGACTGCTGCATATTAGCGCCTCTCCGACTCTGTGTTTCCCTTTTCCTACACTTGTAACCATCTTACTTTCTCTGACCTTCACCCCTGCCTTCCTGAAATTAGCATTCCAAAAATGTTTCAAGAACAACAACAAAATATCGAAGTGTCAACAAAACCACAATTCGAACTCAAAACTGTATATTGTATGGGGAGAGGAGCAAGAGCATCTAAATTCATAGAAAACAATGTGCACGTGTTGGCCCAACGTGGCACCAACGTTGTATAAATCCCAACTTAAAACGAAATATATTCCTCTGTCAAATTAGTACACTTATTTAACTGACCATGTAGATTTGTATTTAATTCAAACGTTTCGATGTCGGTCTAGCGTGGTTCCGACGTTGCAGAAAGCAAGATATCGGCCCAACATTGCACCCACGTTTTAAAGTCGACATTTGAAAAAGAAATATATTTGCATATAAAATTGTTAGTTATGCAACTGTGTCGGTCCATTCATGTAATAACGTTTGTTAAACCGACCATGAAATGCATATTTTGTTCAGACAGCGCTTGTTGTAAACCCGATATTTCAAAATAATGTTGCTGATAAAGAAACATATATAGGGTCAACGTTGGGTGAACGGAAATCTTTTAACGAGGTAGCATCTTTGACAGTTTTTTTTTTCATTTCAACAAATTTTATTGCAAAAAGAAGCAAACGGATTTGGCATCAGGCAAAGTCTATGTAAGCCATCTCCAAACAATTCCGGTATGGTAGTTATTTTAACAAAGCACATAAACAATAATTATAGTGTATCTCCCTGATTCTTCGAACAAAGTATAAGTACTTTATTAAAGCTGCCAGTTTCAGTAATGTATTGTGATATACATTGTAATAAATATGAAATTGTGTCTTCATCACAATCACGACAACCGTGTGTAATAATTAAGGTTCTAGTATTGAAACGAGCATGGGAAATAATAGGGTTTATAAGTTGGTTTTTATCTTGATTCGTTGAACATTGGACATATAAGGAAGTAGCGTTCCGCTGCTTCATCTCCGAGGTTACAAGTATACATGTTGTTGACATTTACATGGCTTTGGATGTATGTCAACTGTTGCTGGCTAAACGTTGCAAATATTATACTAAATTGCGTTTTCGTATGTTGGACCAACGTTCGAAATGCGTCTGCGACCATGCCGACCGAACGCGACGTCGGCCCCACAGCGACCTGCTGAGAATTTGTTAAAGCTATATTTGGACCTAAACTAAGTTGTTCAGAGTAATTTGACATGTTTTAGGGGTTTAGATCGACTTTCGGTAAAAATGACACCCCCAATGATCATGGAATGGCTACAACTGGTTCTTCCGTTGTCAGTATAACGTGACCGGGCGGAATGCTGTGCCGGGTGCCTTCGGCATGGCATTTCAGTGAGATAGCACTATAAAGTCGGCATCAGAGCTCTACAAAAATGTAGATCCGCGCTATCACAAGGAGGCAACAACACCAACATAACCTGTCTCCTGCATACACACACGCAAGCATACACTACACACATGGAGGCAGGTCCTTAAATGACCTTAGCTGTCAATAGGACGTTAAACAACAGTAAACCAAACCAAACAATTACGTTTTTTACGTGATTTTTTCCTTTACAAGTGTTATTAACACGTTTAAAAGACTGTAATAACATTTTTTTGGTAAAAAGGAACTTTTGTCCCTGCATGCAAATAATATGTAAGTGTTTATCTGTGTCCTTAATGAGACATTTCATCAGATTCTGCTGAATAAACTACAGAATAATGTTATACTACGAAAAATCCAGAGAGATTTATCTAATGAGTTCCGAACATCATTTGACCCTTGAACCTCGGGTCATGAACCCTTCTTTCCCGCGCTTTACGATCACGTTGTTTATAAAGACACAATAAACAGGATGGCGGTGAGTAATATTTTCTGTAGAAAAGAATATATACAGCGTGTATGTTACATGTTTGATATAAACTTTATGTTTGATTTGCGTTTATTTGTATGACAAGGTTGTTTTGTTTATCGAAATTGTGTACTAGCTACAGTAACGATATATCTTGCCGATGTTTGTCGGGCCCGTGGCCACGCCATTTTTGCTTCGAAATTTTGCTTATAGCTTATTTTGCTTGGAGATCGCAACGTTATTTATTTCAAGCATTTTATTATTACCAATTTACTTTTATTGTTTAAAATGAACAATTGGGCGACTTGACCAGGTATACAAAACCGTCACAGACCGAGACGGATATTTTCTTGTAACCCCTTTCGTTGCTTGCCTTCATTTTTATACTAAACCCCCTAGTCCCCTTCCAACAGGTGCTCGGGTTCTGGAATACATGTGCTATTTAGGTATCGCACATCACTGTGATATACTAATTGATTTATTGGTATAAGGGGGTGCACTTTCTAGTTGGGTGCAATACGTAAACAGATAATTTTATATATAATCTAGAACCCAATTATTTATTATCGCAGTGGTGTGATACAAGTTACCTAAATGTATCGCATATATTCCAGAAACCGAGCACCTGTAGTCACTTCCTTTTTGTCAACCCAGTGTCGTGTTGCACTTTAAAACGGGTTGGGTAATAAATAATCCCCCATTTGAGTAACAATTTTATTACTGAAATTGAATAAAGTGAAATAAAAAAACAAAGTTCTTTTACACATTATGAACAAAAGGGCGTCATTCTTTCCACATAATCAAATGAAAAATACAATAGTAATATGGATAGTCCCATTGCAAACGCACTTAAGTAAGTGGAGAACAAAGTCTGTGTTGTGATGTCATTGTCAGATATGGTTTGTCCTTTTCACAAAAAGTTAGGCATCAGAATTGAAAATTGTTTGTGCACAAATGTACTTCATTGTGTTATTAATTGGATTTAGTTGAAAGAATATTGCCCTTTTTTGCTCCAAGTGTTTTCATTTCACTTTATTCCCCATTTCAGTAATAAAATTGTTTCTTGAATGGGTAACTGTTACCCAAATGCAGGATTATTACCCATATGTGTCTTTGTGCCCAACCTGTTTAACCTCCATCACCACACACATCTGCATCTGGTATGTAAATACGTTAACACATTTACGTACCAGATGAATATAGTTGGGTAGGGAAGACTATTTCATATTTTCACATTTTATACATACCAGATGCCATTACTAACTTCATTGCTCAGCAAGATCGACATATTTTAATTTGACATATCATACTAGTAAAAACATGAAAAATTTCAATCAGCACCACATCATCTTCCCAATGAATTTAGATATTTTCTTAATTCTTAATTAACTAATTCTGAATTGATAAATTGACAAGCAAGTGCTCTCTGGACAAAATTTGCCAAGAGGTCAATTGGGGAAATGGGAACGATTAGCTGTTTCATTGCATAAATTATGGCATGACACTTCAGAGGATTTTATAGTTTATAATGGGGTTTGTTTACAGGGACTATCGAGTAATACCAGCTCTAGATGTATATGATCAGGATGGCATGGACGATGAGATCTGTCAGAGACGACAAGGCAAGCTGCTGAAAGAGAAATACGGCAGAGGGAGCGAGAGGAAGGAATTCTTACAGGGCGCATGAGGAGAGGATTAATGTATGGTAAGAAAATTGAGTCATCATTAAGGAATTCCATTCAAAACTTAACATTCCATACAAAATGTGCAGCTACTAGCTTTAATGCATGAGATTCACCAATATGGTAGCTATATAGGTTCATAAAAACATGCACGATATGACAACTGCAAAAAAAAAGGCTTATTGGACAGGTTTCATGGCTTTTTAAAGCATTACAGGCTCCAGATCTTTACGACCAGAAATTTACAAGGGAATCCAGTGATCAAGGACAGAAAAGCACTCTCCTTTTTACGCCTATATAAATCTGCCCAAATGTATCAAAATGTGCTATAACTGTTCCTTTTCAAAAGTTAACAATATGAAGATTTCACTCGTTGAAACTTGCAAACCTGTCATCACCAATTCCACATTTAAATTCCTCAGAGTGCTTGCTGATTGGATGATTTAGAATTTAGTTGCAAAAGTCTAGAAGGTTACATTTCCAGAAATACACTGGAAAAAACCATGGTCATATAACGAAATGTTATTTATTAAGTCCACTTGTGCACTGGTCCAGAGACAATGATTTACTTTTTTGACTTATTCCACTTCGTCCAAAGATAATAATAAAAACTTATTATTTTAGGAAGAAACATCATCGGATCCCTTCTCCACAGCTACAAGCCCCTCTAGACCCTCATCAAGAGGCAGAGGAGGGAGGAGAATTGACCCCATCACCTCGAGTTATTTATTTATGTACACTTTATTTATTTATTTACATTATATTTATTTATTTATTTATTTATTTATTTTATTTTATTTTATGGTACAAATTTTGCCAAGAGGTCAATTGGGGAAATGGGAACGATTAGCTGTTTCATTGCATAAATTGTGGCATGACACTTCAGAGGATTTTATAGTTTATATAAGAAGTTTAATGGGGTTTGTTTACAGGGACTATCGAGTAATACCAGCTCTAGATGTATATGATCAGGATGGCATGGACGATGATGGAGATTTCTCAGATCTGTCCGAGACGGCAAGGCAAGCTGCTGAAAGAGAAATACGGCAGAGGGAGCGAGAGGAAGGAATTCTTACAGGGCGCATGAGGAGAGGA
>JAUMHH010163501.1:0-17227 GCA_032359455.1 Chlamys rubida | reverse complement strand
TTTTTTTTTTTAGAACAATATACAAAATCGCAAAGTCTGATTATAAACATCTATCATTCAATACGGCTTATGATAGTGAGTAAACGTTTTATATGGTAGCGTGTGTTGAGCTGAGTCACGGAATATGCTGACAATATTCTAGATTACTGTTTCTATATCGGCTGCGTCATACTGTCCGTTGTTGGTTTTCAGTTCGGTTTTACCCAAACGTTCCGCAGTGACTTTTCTGTATTTCACAATATATTGAACGTTTACGTTTTTCCAATTAATAACACACTGCTTTGGCGAGTTTTTTTAATTCAGAGACCGAGTAGAACAACGAATCGGTAAGTGATCCGATATAATTAGGTAGTGGACATCTCTAATTGCACACGAGTTTAACAGATCGATCCTCGTGTTTTAAATTAAAATGTGGTAAATCATAGACTGAGAAACAAGATGTATATCGATCATAAATTGTTCTAGCATCTCACATCTTTGATTCGCGTTCTTATGAATTTTCCCTCCATATTTTGTTGAAATGTGCGCGTTAAAATCTGCAGTCTGAACAACTGGTCTGTTGTCGATAAATCTATCACAGATATCACTCAAGAGTTCGAGTGTTACCCTATAAACACTCCGATTTAAGTTTGTTGAGGGCATTAGTACGCCAAATATGTACAGATCAGGGGTCTCTGTATGTAAATGTAAGCGGTGTTATTCTGAGTGTCTTGTTCCACATTATGCCAACACCTCCAAATCCGCGACCACTCTTCTGTTCGTGTTTACCATGTATTCTAGCGTCACTTCTTGCAAATGATTTTAAGTCGCTATTGGCACTATTCAAATAATCTAACTGTTCAGGCACTTCTCTACTACTACACTACTACACTGATATCAACATCATGTAGCGCTTAATACAAGTATGGAATACCATACATCGCACCGCGCATATTCCATGTTTTGAACGTGATCATCAGTGTTAATGAATTAAGCGACACGATTTACATGGAATGCGTTTAAATATGCATCGTTAATCTCTAAGTACTCGCGATTCCTATCTGAATAGCATGTCTCCCCGTAGTAGCTGTCGCGATAATATTTTCGGTTTGTATTCTTGCTACGTAGATGTCTTGGCATAGTCGTAGTTGTTTGTGTCACGTGACTGAGAAGCATCCAATTCCTCACGAGTAAGCAAGTCTCTTACTAAATCACCCGGTGGACAAAACGACTTCTGCTTTCCACTGTCGTAGTGTTTTAGATATTAACCTTTTCAAGTATTTCAGTAAACGTACGAAGGTTTTTGTTACACCAAATGTTGCAGCGTATCATATGACTGAGTTGATAATCTCGTAAGACGTGCCATCTCCTTTTATCCTTGACGTAAGAATCCGTTCAATATCTAGTTTCCGTCGAACACCTTGGAGTGTACACGATAATTCCTTTTTGTCGTAACTTTTATTATAATTTCTGCAATTGTTTCCACTTTCATAAGTGTTATCGTTTCCCTTTTTTCAACTTGAACATTATCATTTACCTTTACGTCATGTGTATCACCTTTTTGTCCCGCATTTTCACGCTGAATTGGGCGTTTTTCCACATGCTCGGTGAAGCGTTCCGTATCGCAATGTTCATGAGTTGGACCTATATCGATATGGTGGAGATCCCCGGATTATTTAATTTTAAGTTGGCTTTTATCGATATCACGAGTCGGACTGCTCTTTACTTTTTCTGCGTACTTTGTGTGTTCTGTGCATTGCTCTATGTAGCCGGTGTCCGTCATGTAGTCGTCCTCTATTCGTGTTACACCTATCGAATCATGTTTCGGTAGCATTTTGATAAGCACGTCGATTTTGTTTTCTTTCCGCTTGATATCTGATTGGAGATCTTTTATAACATCTTTAATTTCCTTCATTTCCTTTTTATTTTCGTTGCTTTTAATATACAGTTCGTCTAGTATTTCAGAACGCATTCATACAAGCAGTTTAAAGAGGTCGGCTGTCGCGTCAGCGCGTATACGCATCAGTGTAATTTTCGTATGCGTGTCGTCACGGGTGGACGCATCAGTGTCAAGAATGGTCGCACCGGTACCATTATCGGTATTTGATTCGTTGATACCTGTTTGTATCGTATAGCTGTAACTGTACATTCATGAGTTCAACTGTCTTTATATCGATACACAGATTTTATATCTACGAGGTCAATGTCATATTTCTATATAGTGGTTGGTAAATCACGTAAATCACATAAATGTCATCCAACAGTTTCTCCGTTGCTGACGATTGTCCAGCGACACGTGTACAGTGTGGTATGTGACTTTGTTCTACTTTAGCGACATCGTATGATGATTGTCTCACATGAAACAGCACGTCCGCATCATCTTTGAATGTATTACGCAATTTCGTTTTGAAAACATTTCTATCACAAGTTCTGACTATTTTATTTAGGTGCGTGTAAAGGCTTTTGTCCATTTGCGTCGAAGTCATACTGACGTCATGCGATTTGAAAAGCTCCTTACTCAACGTAACGCTAGTATCAATAACGCCGGAGGCCATGTGAGAAAAGTAAACATGTAACATCAAAACGCTTTACAGTCACCTTTGTCACATCTTCTGGCACGTACGATATATCGACCATAGCATAGACATCATTTATAACAGTCCTTGGGAATATCGGCACATTTGGTAAGGTGTTATTATAATAATCACTTAACTATTCTTCTCCGGGTTTTCAAACAACACCATTCAGTAGGGGCGATAACCGATATTTTCTATTTAACTTATCAAGGAACTTCATTTGCCAGCGCACATACCAAAAAGCAACACGTATAATACTCAACCCATATTCTGAATGAAGTATGGACCTGCTAACAAGACAAAATCCTTGAAACAACATAGGCACCAAAACAGATTGGGCACTCTGTGAGGGTCTAATTAACCCTAGGTATCTATTCAAAATATTTACCAAAATATCTGTAGATGTGCTGGTGTTAAAACACAATAACAACTATATGTACAGCTTGTATTTATTCTTCCATAATTTTTTTTTTATAATTAAATATTTGTTTCAATTTTTACAATAGCAGCAGATAAATCCCCGAGCAGAAAAAGTCTAAAAGGTAAGAAGATAAACTAGTTACATGCTGAAATAGTCAAAAATCTGTTAAAGATAGTGCACCCAATATGGTAGAATATTGGTCGGAGCTGATGCGTTTCGACCTTTAGAGTACTGATATTTACATGTAAGGGTAGCCCATTTAGCCGCATTATGAATGATTCTTTATATTCAAACACTATTCAGGTAATTCGGAAGATATCGTTATCATTTGATATATAATGTTCCTATTTAACTGATCAAAGAACTATACTTGCATACGCACTAATCAAACACCAGTAATTATAAGACTCCACTTATATCCTATATAAAGTATGGACCTGCTTGCAAATCAAAAACAACGTAAACACCAATTGGGGATGAGGCACCTTCTGAGGGTCTATGTATCCCTAGGAATGTATTCAAAATATGTATCAAAACTATCTGTAGATTGGCTAATGTGTCGCAATATACAATCAACTATATGTATAGCTTGTATTTATTCTTCCATGAAGTTTTGCTCAAACTAATACCTCATTTAGTTTTCAATTTTACATTTGCAGCTTACAAATTCATGTTTTAATCAACATCATTTCTGTACAAGTATATATAGTATGTATATGCTACACATTATAGTCTCTAACATGTTGTTATGGAAAGAGCGTCAAAGATGAAGTCTGATTATAAACAACATTTTCCATATAAACTTTATATTTCCACGACAAAATTTGTTCCAGAATGTTAGTTTTCCGCTTTTTACCTCACCTCAGATGTCCAATAAACCTACGGATTTCGTTGTTATGGCGGTTGATGATGTTTTCGGCAACCCTAAACACCGCCTACTGGCATATCTTTGTGTTTGTCGAAGCTTATCTGTTGATGCCTTATTATAACTGTTCAACAGTTCACATCCGTATAAAATGCAGGATATAACAACACTTTTAATAATGAATTAACTTGAAATAGGGTTGAATCAATCAGGGTGGGTTCCTGCGCCTATTAGGGATTTCAGAACTTGTTTACCTTTCTGATACGCATCATTGATGGTGTTACGCGGTTAGCGCAGGTTTTAGTTGTTGTCCACGACATTGGTATATTTCCAAGCTTACATACGGCATCTACGCGTAGCTTGTTGCGATGCGTGGTTAATTTCATTAACGAACTCTTGGTCGAATTATAATTTAATCGCCATAACACAGAGTAGTCGTTTACCGTATCAAGCTGACATTGTAACAAGCTTAGTGAAGCACATGAAACACATGCCGTGATATGGTGTTTTATTTGTTTATTAAAATGTGGTTTTTCCAATGGAGAAGCCTAACTCCTATACTGATAGCATCAAGCCTCAGATATCGCAACCTGGTCGCGTTTGATAACCACTTTAACACGCACTTCGTATGGTTGTGCTGATGATTTCTATTTTGCGCGCACTGCTTTATAAATAATGTTAACATCTAGTTCAGCAAGTGTTGCAAAGGTCTTTCCTAAACTGCAATTTCACCTTCTTGTACTCACCGTATGATGCGAAGTTTGCCCCACGTCGTTTACCGTGTTGTCTCCAAATAGATCTTTTATTCCTCATGTTTTTATGTAAAGCCTTATCACATCTATCATTCCAATACGGCTTATGATAGTGCTTAAACATTTTATATGGTAGCGTTTGTTGAGCTGAGTCACGGAATATGCTGACAATATTCTAGATTACTGTTTCTATATCGGCGGCGTCATAATGTTCGTTGTTGGTTTTCAGTTCGGTTTTACCCAAAAGTTCCGCAGTGACTTTTCTGTATTACACAATATATTGAACGTTTACGTTTTTCCAATTAATAACACACTGCTTTGGCGAGTGTTTTGAATTCAGAGACCGAGTAGAACAACGAATCGGTAAGTGATCCGATATATTTAGGTAGCGAACATCTCTAATTTCACACGAGTTTAACAGATCGATATTCGTGTTTTCAATTAAGATGTGGCAAATCATAGACTGACAAAAAAGATGTATATCGATCATAAATTGTTCTAGCATCGCACCTCTATGATTTGCGTTTTTATGAATTTCCCCTCCATATTTTGTTGAAACTCGCGCGTTAAAATCTTCCGTCTGAACAACTGGTCTATTGTCGATAAATCTATCACAGATATCACTCAAGAGTTCGAGTGTTTCCCTATAAACACTCAGATTTAAGTTTGTTGAGGGCATTAGTACGCCAAATATGTACAGATCAAGGTTCTCTGTATGTAAATTTAAGCGGTGTTATTCTGAGTGTCTTGTTCCACATTATGCAAACACCTCCAAATCTGCGACCACTCTTCTGTTCGGGTTTACCATGTATTTTAGCGTCACTTATTGCAAATGATTTTAAGTCGCTATTGACACTATTCAAACAATCTAACTGTTCAGGCACTTCTCTACTACTACCCTACTACACTGATATCAACATCATGTAGCGCTTAACACAAGTATGGAGTACCATACATCGCACCACGCATATTCCATGTTTGGAACGTGATCATCAGTGTTAGTGAATTAAGCGACACGATTTACATAGAATACGTTTAAATATACATCCTTAATATCTAAGTACTCGCGATTCCTATCTGAATAGCGTGTCTCCTCGTAGTAGCTGTCGCGATACTCTTTCGGTTTGTATTATTGCTCCGTAGATGTCTCGGCATAGTCGTAGTTGTTTTTGTCACGTGACTGAGAAGCATCCAATTCCTCACGAGTAAGCAAGTCCTGTGCTTTATTCGTTGCACTGGTTACCTGTACGATACAGGTCGCAGTACAAAATTATGGTGTACACATACAAGGCACTGAATGGAACAGCTCCTCAGTACCTACAGGAGCTTGTTACCCTGTATCAGCCGTCACGATCACTGCGGTCGGAGTCAGAATCTTTGTTGTGTGTCCCAAAATCTCGTACTGTGACCTACGGAAACAGATGCTTTGGGAGGGTTTCGGCTACGTTGTGGAATAGCTTACCATCTGCTATTAGAAAGTCAAATACCCTGGCCAAGTTCAAGAGGGACATCAAAAGTCACCTCTTCACGTCTGCATTTTAGAATCTTTGCAAAGACGTCATGTAAATACCACCCTTGTTTGTTCAATTATGTGCACATTGCTTGCTTAAATGTATAAAAGTGAGTGTAAGCCTTTTTTTTCCCACAATTATAACCATACTATTATCCATATGTTGTAAAGCGTTTAGAGTAATTTTACGAATTATATAGGGCACTATATAAATGTTGTATATTATTAATATTATTATTATTAAGTCTCTTACTAAATCACCCGGTGGACAAAACGACTTCTGCTTTCCACTGTCGTAGTGTTTTAGATATTAACCATTGCTGTATATGTTGGGGTATTACATGAATTTAAGCTTTACAAGTATTTCAGTTATCGTACGAAGGTATTTGTACACACTATTTTGCTGCCTATGATGTGACTGAGTTGATATCCTCGTTAGACGTGCCATCTCCTTCTATCCTTGACGTACAAATCCGTTCAATCTGTAGTTTCTGTCGAACACCTTGGAGTGTATGCGATAACTCCTTTTTGTAGTTACTTTTATGATCATTTCTGCAATTGTTTCCTCTTTCATAAGTGTTATCGTTGCCCTTTTTTCAACTTGAATATTATCATTGACCTTTACGTCGCGTGTATCTATATATTCACCTTTTTGTTCCGCATTCTCACGCTGAATTGGGCGTTTGTCCACATGCATGGTGAAGCGTTCCGTATCGCTATGTTCGTGAGTTGTACCTATATCGATTTGGTGGAGATTCCCGGGGGATTTAATTTTTAGTTGGCTTTTATCGATATCACGAGTCGGACTGCTCTTTACTTTTTCTGCGTACGTTGCGTGTTCTGTGCATTGCTCTATGTAGCCGGTGTCCGTCATGTGGTCGTCCTATATTCGTGTTACACCTATCGAGTCAAGTTTCGGTAGCAATTTGATGAGCACGTCGAATTTGTTTTCTTTCCGCTTGATATCTGATTGGAGATCTTTTTTAACATTTTAATTTCTTTCAATTCCTATTTATTTTCGTTGCTTTTAATATACAGTTACTCTAGTATTTTATAACGCATTCCTACTAGTAGTTTAAAGAGGTCGGCTGTCGCGTTAGCGCGTATACCATGTAGTGTGATTTCCGTATGCGTGTCGTCACGCGTAGACGCACCAGTGTCACGAATGGTTGCATCGGTACCATTGTCGGTATTCAATTCAATAATACCTGTAGGTATCGTATAGCTGTCACTGTACATTGATGACTTCAACTCACTGTTTACATGCACCCTGTCTTTATATCGATACACAGATTTTATATCTACGAGGTCAATGTCATCTTCTATATAGTGGTTGGTAAATCACATAAATGTCATCCAACAGTTTCTCTGATGCTGAGGATTGTCCAGCGACAAGTGTACTGTGTGGTTTGTTACTTTGTTCTACTTAAGTGACATCGTATGATGATTTTCTCACATGAAACAGCACGTCTGCATCGTCTTTGAATGTATTACGCAATTTCGTTTTGAAAACATTTCTATCACAAGTTCCTAACTATTTTATTTAGTTGCGTATAAAAGCTTTTGTCCATTTGCGTCGAAGTCATACTGACTTCATGCGCTTTGAAAATATCCTTACTCAACGTAACGCTAGTATCAATACCGCCGGAGGCTGTGTGAGAACATTCAACATGTAGGCATATGTAGACTTGTGTGAAACAAAAATGTTCACTTAATGCTTTACAGTCACCTTTGTCATATCTTCTGGCACGTACGATATATCGTGCATAGCATAGGCATCATTTATAATAGTCCTTGGGAATATCGGCACATTTCCTAAGGTGTTATTATAACAATCACTTAACGATTCTTCTCCTGGTTTTCAAACACCGCCATTCAGTAGGGGTGATAGCCGATATTTTCTATTTAACTTCATAGGAACTTCATTTGCCAGCGCACATACCAAAAAGCAACAAGTGTAAGACTCAACTCATATTTTGAATGAAGTATGGACCTGCTAACAAAACAAAATCCTTGAAACAACAAAGGCACCAAAAACAGATTGGGCACTCTGTGAGGGTCTATTTAACCCTAGGTATCTATTCAAAATATTTATCAAAATATCTGTAGATGTGCTGGTGTTAAAACACAATAACAACTATATTTACAGCTTGCATTTTTTCTTCTATGAAGTTGTTTTTATAACAAAATATTTTGTTTCAATTTTTACAATTGCAGCAGTTAAATCCCCGAGCAGAAAAGGTCTAAAAGGTAAGAAGATAAACTAGTCACATGCTGAAATAGTCAAAAATCTGTTAAATATAGTGCACCCAAGATGGTAGAATATTGGTCGGAGCTGATGCGTGCTGAGCTTTAGAGTACTGATATATACATGTAAGGGTAGCCCCTTTAGCCGCATTATGGATGATTCTTTATATGAAAATACTATTCAGGTAATTCGGAAGATATCGTTATCATTTGATATATAATGTTCCTATTTAACTTATCAAAGAACTATACTTGCATACGCACTAACCAACCACCAGTAATTATAAGACTCCACTTATATCCTGTATAAAGTATGGACCTGCTTGCAAATCAAAAACAACGTAGACACCAATTAGGGATGAGGCACCCTCTGAGGGTCTATGTATCCCTAAGAATGTATTCAAAATATTTATCAAAACTATCTGTAGATGAGCTAATGTGTCGCAATATACAATCAACTATATTTATAGCTTGTATTTATTCTTCCATGAAGTTTTTTTTCAAACTAATACATCATTTAGTTTTCAATTATATATTTATATGCTACCCCACAAATTATAGTCCATAACATGTTGTTATGGAAAGAGCGGCAAAGATGATAGAATATTGGTCAGAATTAATGTGTACCGAGCTTTAAAGCACTGATATCTACATGTTAGGGTAGCTCCCTTAGCCGAGTGAGGAATGGCTGGCCCAATATGGTAACTTTTTTTAATAATCAACAACAATTACATTTCCTATTATCTTGAAAAAGGTTAATTGATATTGATACTATATTTCTTTAAAAGCATATGGTTTAGCTAAGGGATTTATATTCTAGGAACCTTTAAACGATTGTCTTTTTTGTTCTTCGTTTTGCATTAAAGAAATTCATTTTCAAATATTCGTGTTCTGAGACTTGTATAAACTGCAAATCAGATGTGATCTTACATCGAGAAATGATATTTTAGATATTATCTTTTCGAAAAACTGCATCAGCGTAATATGCAACTAAAGACCGAAAAGAGTCAGCTTTATTTTTACAACAGCTTCAACAGATATATCGGGAGTAGAGAATAGTTCCGTTTTCAAAGGAACAAGATATTTGTTTTGATTTACGATATATAGCAATCCACATTCCAAATAAAACTTACATATTCTTAAACAAAAAAACACCACATATCCATAAAATATAAGAAAACTACTTATTAGTCAAATCATATGCAATTGATTTTTATAGTTGCCTCCGTTTTCTGTTTGAAAACATTTTTATGTTAGCCCGTCTAGAATACTTAAATCTACCCTGAATTATTTGCTATGTTACGCTACATTACGCTACGAAGGGTGTCTGAACACACATACTGGTGTTATCTGTATCTGTGGTTGGACATATTTGTAAATCCAGTCCTAAATATTATACTTTTGTATTATTCAATTGGTCTCTAGAAAATGTGATGACTGTATACAAGACAAAGCAATTGAGTAAGAAATGAGTCAAACCTGAGCGCACCCTTTCTTTACAATATGGATATTTAAGATTGATGCATCAGTACAATAATATATACTCAAAATTAACAGCAACCAGTGTGTTGTTACCACCAGTAATAAAACAATGTAACAATGTGAATACTATTTGTGACATGAGTTGTCTTGTCTCGTTGCACTAATTATATATGTACAATCCAGTGAAGTTTTGAAGTTTAACAAAAAGTCATCTTGCTTATTAATACACAATAAATGTACCAACCAATTTCAAGAATATTGCAGAAGGAGAACCTGTACAACGCACTCAGACGACGAATCAGCACGTTCAAGTCTCAAAAATGCAGTAATATAACAATGAACGCCCCATTCAGATATATAATATGCCAAATACTGTCAAACATGTTTTGCTTTGTTCATGGCTTTGTTTTCTCGGGTGATGCAGCTGTACTGGTCGTGGTTACTCCGTGACAGTACTTGCGCATTAAATGTATCACACACAAATACGGCATAACGCTTAATAAACTATTCAGATAAAACACTGTCCATTATAGACACAGTTTGTATATAATCTGATCAAGATACTTATATAAATTCCTTAGTGATGGTAAATCAAAAATACATTTGCCAACGGGAAATGATCTTTTCTCAACACATACATCCATACAGTTTGCCTATGTCTCAAATAAAATGCTTTCACGAAGACGTCTATCTTTTTATGAGATAAACTGGCCGCTTTCGGAACTAGTAAATCCCAAGGACTAAATACAAAAGTATGTTGCTGCCGAATTAGCTTATTTGTTGACGAAACGGAGGTAATATATATCAAACCAAGAGATGGTCTTATCTGATTTTCAGTTTGGGGGAGGGAGCAATCCATCTAAGCTTGGACCTTCCTGATGTCTGGTCTGAGCTGTCCCTTCCCCCTTTATCACTTTGTGCCCAATACAGTACAGCTCCTCCGCACCAAATGGACACTTTGAGGGTTGAACTGTAATTCTATTTTCTGCAAATCGATTTAGGACAGCCATGCTAAGTAGTATGTGGTTTTTAAATGTATCACTTTCTACCACAATATCATAAAAAAGGCGACTAAATGTTTTACCCGCATATATTTTGTCCATCACCCGTGCGAATGTCTCAGGTGCTATTTCATCCCAAAATGCATAACCGTAAATTGGTAATGCCAAGTTCTGTCACAAGTGCGGACTTTTCCTGGGGGTCTTGTGATAGAGGTGTCCACCAATAGCTTTTTAACTAAAGCCATGGTACTGAGACTTTTGATGTGCCTAGTTTCTCAAAAAGCTCATCTACACTGAGGTATCGGGTACTCATCAGACACAGTCATGCCATTGAGTTGTCTATACTCAACACAGAGCCGTGTCGTTGCATCTTTCCTTTCCTCCAAGACAATTGGATTTTAATGAGGGCTCGATAATGGCATGGTTTAACCACACTCCAACATATTATCAAGTTTGTTTTAACTTCCTGTTTCTTAGCCTGTTGAATTATATAAGGCTGTTGTCAGGCTGGTTTTTCACATTCGTTCTTAGGCTGTGATTAACGAATGTGGTCTTTACAAAGCAGATTTGCCTCATAATATTTTGATGTGTCCATAAAACATTTCGAATGGATAAAGCCTGTCTCCTCGTGTGGTATTCCCCTATATTCGAACTATGCATATGTCAACAGTTCATCCCGTGCCACTTCATTTCATGTAACATAGATTTTAGAGCTGCATTAAATATCTCTATTTTCACGTTAACTTGTGACTGATCGGGTGATTTTGTTATCCCCAACACTTGGTAAAGTTCCTGTAACATTGTTGAGGTGCAGTTCGTGTCCTGATCTGAAAGTAGGATAATTACAACCCTGCTAGATAATGCCTTTAGTGTGTCAGCAACTCTTTTGGCGTGAACATTTTTCAACACAAATGCCTCGGGAAATCTTGTTGCGTCATCAGTTTCAGTGAGAACAAATCTGTTTCTTCGATTTGAACGGAACAATGGTCCAACCTCATCCATTGAAATTGTATAATATGGCCCCTTGGTGTTTGATTGTTGTCCTAGGGAGCTCTTTCATCAACCCATATCCCGGCTGTCGTCGGACATACACCACAGGTACTGCCGTTCTGTTGTTTGTCCTTAACGATACCAGGCTAGTAGAAAGACACTCATTTTTCTGCTCCCGAATGGCCTGCTAATGACCTGTCATGTCCTAGTTTAATGTCGTTGAGACGTAGTGTCTAAGTAGCACTACCTAAACTCCATGATGAATGCCGTCGCTGGGCATTCGTATTCTCCAGAGAATGCCAGTACATATCATTACTGTCATCAGGTACTATTTCTTAGCCCGTCTCTCTACCGTAATCCAAATGGTTCTCCTCAGTGTCCACATCAAGGTACAGTCCAACGTTTTCTCCATATTACATTGATTTTACCTCAGCTAGTGTCTCCACAGCTGTGTTACTACGGTGCTGAGCACGCTTAATAACATTAACAGACTAAGACTAAGACTACGCTCTATAATTTATACCCCTAACAGAGCTTAAGCGACAGGATCAGGCACTTATCCGACATGCGCTCCAGCTGACCTTTCAATAAACAATAGGGTCAACCAAACACTCCCGAATCAAAGTTATAGCTGACCCCGTGTCTTTCACAAAACAAATTCCACGGTTATTGAATTCCCAAGGAACACCACTGCAGGTCGGGGATCAAGTAAAGAATACATCTGCTTTTACCGCATACAGCCTGTGCGGCCATTTCGGCGCTCAAAGTCAGTATTTAACAATACTATCACTGCCCAACCACGTACTCATGTACAGCTGAGTAGACTGGAATAAGCGGAGTAAAGCAGCTTGCTCAAAGATACAACACAGTGCATTGACGTGACTCGAACCCGCAACCCTTCGGTCACGAGACCGGCATCCTTCCATAAGAGTATCGTGCCTCATTAATGTGGAAATCCCCTGCATAATTAGGGATTCGCTTTTGTGTCCTCTACTTGGGGTAGCAAAAGCGACCAAAATTAATCTTATTCACCCACTGCAATATGAGGGGTCTTTATCTTTCTCTCTAATTTTCGCTACTTTTTATTAGCTCACATGTACTGTGGCGTCCGTCGTCCGTCCGTCAACTTTTTTTTTAAAACGGCTTCTGTTTCATAACCGCTTATTGGAATTTGAACAAATTTGAATGGAAGCATCCCCAGGTGGTGGAGATTCTAAATTGTACAAATGGAGGGGCTATTCCCCTGGGGAATAAAATTTTGCCATATTGCTTTAAGGGACTTCGTCTCTGGAACGAAACGTAAGATATCATCAAACATATTTGATTGGAAGCATTCTCAGATGTTTGAAATTAAAAATTGTACAAATTGCAACTTATACAAAATCTTATTTTTTTTACATAACATTCGACAAGCTTGCATACAATTTGGCAAATCACACATTTGCAAGTAGTGTGTTATCTATGGATTTTGTTATGACTGAAACAGAGGATTTCAAAACGTTTTGCACAGTGTATGACTTATGGTATATGCAACATTATTTTGTAGAAACGCTGCCACAACGAAATAAGGATCAACAGAAACAACGAGGTAAACTTTTTAACGTTCAACAACAGCAGCAACATGTAATACTTTCGTGTTAATGTTTAACTCGTATCGATGCGTTGTTTCTGTAGCAGCATTTGCTTTTGTTAAGAAAATAATATCCTAGAAAGAAGCAAATTAGTTATGTTATGTTAAATATTTTGAATAGAGGTAATTTATTTTCAAATGGTGTTATGTAAATCAAATATGTTAATTGTAAATAAACATTGGTCTTACATTGTTTCATTGATTTACTCTGTTTTATAGAAGAGCTGCAGATAAAAAATAAAGAGCTACAGACAGAAAATGGTGAGATTATTTTTTATACAATGCCAATAACTTCATTTTGTGTGTGTGTTTAGAGCTTACAATTGGCTCCAAGTTTCGAATTTGTAGTACCGTATAGATAAAGCAGAACTTTAAACCAGACTGAAATTTTACGAATTTACGCACAGCGGTAAGTGTTCACCTTTCTAAACACTAAGCAAGACACTGTCAAACAAATGGGTATTGTCTTTGCTATAGGATTAGTTCATCCATTAAGATTAATTAGTGATACAAGGGGTCGGGAAAATGTAAATAAAATACAATGTTCCGAATCATATGTTTAAAAACAGCACCAGGAGAAACATTCCATAGAAACAAACATTACGTATTGAAAGTAGAATTTCAAGAAACAATGCAGGAATAAATTAATTGTAGCATTATATATTGAGTAGAAACAAAAAGGCAATTTCATTTATATGGGTAAAGAAACTTCATTTTAATAGTCATGCGTTGTACACGCCATACAATTGGTAACACCTAGAGGAAGTCTGCTATCCGATTCAAAACACTGCGCTATCAAAGAAAAAAATAGGTACTTGACGTTTTAGTTATATATATATATATGTTATCGGCAAAACCACAGAGGCTATCATTATCTTAATCTTTTGCTGAAATAATATGAGTTCCATATGCCTTAGAAGCTATATGAGGTACTGAGAAATGAAATACAAAAATACTCACAGTAATACTATTTTTATCTCCTAGTGATTCGATATTTTCTAAGGATCGATCTAAATATTCCAGACTTTCATGTTAAAGGTCGAATGTTGAAAATAAAATGTAAAACAGGTTGATTAATAATATGTGAACGTTTTATGATTGCAACCTTGATCTATATAGACATATTGTGGTTTATTTTTGGATGATCTGAATATCGATGTCATTTGTTATCTGGATATGTTATTCTTTATGATCATCAGAGAGTGATATGCCTACATTATCACTGCCACAGTTCCAATTTGGAAAACGTGACAATTGGTGATGTGAAAGAGATTTACATGGCGAGTGTCGTCGCTGAAACAAAAGACTTTGATTATCGTGTATTAATTGTGTGTCCTTGTTTCATAACATTTAGTTACACTTATGGCATTGTTCCTACTCTGATTTCATGTCCGGAGCCTGCATTTCATTACTTAACCTATAATTTAAAAGCAAGTAGTTATTGAAAAATAACTTGACTATTGATTGTAGTTCAGTTTAATACAGATGTTTTTCAAGAGAATATCGAAGTTTTCGTTCTCATCAAACATGCTGTGTGTTAATTTCCTATTTGGATTAAGACATGACTATCTGCAAAGGAATTTGTGTTTACTGCAAAAAAGAGAGGAAAGCATTCAAGAATAAAATTTCAACTAGGTCTATAATATAATAAACTCGGGCCTAGTTTTAGTCAAGTATGCGGAAGTATCAGCTCCATTGGTTAGTCTGTTGATGCCACATTTTTTTTAACAACCCTTAAACTGTTATTTCCATTTGCCGTCTCATATACATTTTTAGGTCTGGTTCCTAGTTCTATTTTTTCATTCAGGTAAACGCAGTTCTGTTTTCTAATTCGGAACTGGAAGATGCCCTAGCAGACATATTTTTGTTAAAGAAGACGGCTTATATATATGTTATTGGAGTTAGCACATCACTGCTACAAAGTTTGAAATTGTAAAATACCCCCAACCAGGAAACTCAAGATTGAATATTCAATGTAGTTTTCGTTTTAGTCTTTGATTTATTGTTGACATATTATTTTTCAGAAAGGCTCAAAGGACTGGTAAATGAACATGTAAATCGTAAGTACTTCGATATACAAAATAAGCACTAACGTGGCCAACAGAACATTTGGAATTTGATGTAACACCGAATAAACTGTTATGTCCTCCATTGCAGATATATGACCGCATATCATAAGGTACATTCTAGGAATGATATCGTACTGGTAATGATTCGTTTGCATGGCATCAAGTAGCCAAAAATAAAATATAATAAATAAACGAATAAATGAATAACTATATGAACTGGAATCACATTTCTGTTCATATTCAAATGTATCCATCATATATCTAAACTTGTAGTTGGAATCCAAGCCTTTTGACGTCAAATCAAACCATGGGAACAACGTACAATTAACAGCCGCCATGTATCAAGTTGTTTAAGCAACATACAAAATGCAAACATTTGCATGCCGCCAACTTTATATAATAACTTGATTTCACAGTATTGTTTTCTTGCGTTTTTTTTAAGATCACAGATTGTAATAAAACCGGGACAGTTGTTTTCGGTGAAATATAATAGGATTAGTTGGTCTTGAAAATTAAGATCGTTGAATCTTCAAAATCTAATCATTGTTAGAAAAGTCTGATGAATAAAGTTGAACTTCTGAGTGTGTATGATGTAACATTAATATGCATTTTGTTTTGAATATAAACGAAAAGGGGTTAATTGTGAACTGTTTAATTTTCTACAACGGGAACGTCTGGTTGTAAGGTAAGTATGGATTTCAAATAAGCTAAATGTTGTGACATGTTTTATAAATGCTGCAATATATCTGTCCATTTCTCGTTACACATTCTATTTTTGTATGTGCTACGTTTAGCGACAAGTATTATTTTATATGTTCACTTTAGTTCTGAAAAATATCAGGTGCTTTGTGGCTAGTTATGATTTAATTACATGTTGATCATATTAATTTTGAAATAAGATCGCGCTTATAAAAATGTCAGTAATATTTAATAGGTTCTGTAGTCTGGCGTCAAATCATAGCTGGAGCAGACGGTCACCGATGGTATTGGAAAAACAAACGTGGAAGAACATGGGAAAAATTTGATGACGCCAACAATGACAAACTAGAAAGGAAAAGGTGCAAAGGGAAACAATTTGCACATGTACAAGCGGATAGGAACTGGTAGGTATTCACAATAAGGAATACTAACTGTCTATCGCACAGCTTTCTTTGCAGTTCAGTGGTATTTGTTACACTATGCGAATTGTATATTTCAACAATGACAAACTGGAAAGGAAAAGGTTTAAAGGAAAACTATTTGCACATATTCCAGTGGATAGAGAATGGTAGGCATTCACAAATAAACATAATAATTGTCTATCGTTCAGCTTTCTTCGCAGTTTTGTAGTATATGTTCTACTATGCAAATTGTTTGTTCAAATCGCTGATTTTATTGACCACAAAGGATACATTTGTTGAGCATATAAAACATCATCATTCAAAACTTTACATATGTAAGTAAATAGCTCATCACTTGACAACAGAAAAAGTAAAATGTCACTAATATTCGTTTTTGATCTTAATTAGTCTTACCGATATGGACTGAATGATATGCAATGTCCCACTGGACTTTGGATGTTTAATTTTTATTCAGAACTTCGTTTTCGTTTTCCTGATATAATCTTCGATGTTGATAGAATGTAAACCTAATTGAATCACTAAAGCATAAATATATAGGAACAATATAAATATCAAGCTCCGCATCACCTTCCTTTCAATAACAA
>JAUMHH010163490.1:0-17230 GCA_032359455.1 Chlamys rubida | reverse complement strand
ATTGTGATACTGTCTCCCTACATTGGATTTTCAACTAGGGATGTACTTCCTGTTTCCGTTTAGCAATACACTCCTATGACATTAATCTACTTTGAAGAAGTGTAATGGTCACCGTTATGACGTGATATGCACCTGACACCTGACACCTGACACTTGACACGCCCTCTGTGTCTTGGATCTTTGATGATCTGCATACCTCACTGGATATGAAAGGAGACATCATGACGAATGCCATTTATGGCTTGCCGAGAGTTTTGCACCAATTTGAGACTCCCGAGGATGACAATTCCCTGTCCCTGGATATAAAATAGCATTTTTTTTATTATTTCAATCACAAGAATAAACTCAGAAACCACAAAAATGCGTCGCAATATCTGCATCCGTTTTCATAGAACCTTTTTTAATGGCCGATTTCGTATAGGATTTATATGTTTTTTTCTTTTATTTTAGTGTCTTTAGTGGATCTTGTGCATTGACAATAACGTGTTCTTTTCGTTAACTTTCCGAGAATTAATGTTACTGGTTTAATAGTGAGATTTTGATTACAAACAGATAGTATGCTACCTTCAAAATTGAAAAATTCGATTAAACTTAGAGAGGTCAATGGTGACTGTAGAATTGACACTTTTTGTTTACTTGGCTACTTCCCTCTTTGACTACTCGGTCTTACTCTGGTGTATTCGGTGCCATATATTGACCGGATCCGACATGGCTGCCAATAGCTACTGGCGCGCGGCCCACTCAGACACCAATGAAGCCAACACGGAATGCATATTTCATTGTTTTTTCCTGATAAGACATTGTGGTTATATTCGTCCTGCCCAGATTAGCTGATCCAGTCCATTACTGGGTCCATTTAAACACTATGGAACCATCTCTCTTGGTGATAAACAACGCACGCACCTAATTTTCAAAACTTGACAATCAGGGTCAAATATGCGATTCCGTTCTGTCTTGCATTGCGTGCATCGTGTCTCCAAACACCAGCCCTCCGTTTGTTTACCGCCTATTTCCATGACGGCTACTAAAGTGGAAAGCTGTATTCGTTTAAATTCTGAAATCCTTTTCATGGGCCAATCGTGTTGATTATAAACAACAGGACAGGAAACCAATCACAATGATAATAACGCTCTGTCTGCATTTTACATACCTTCTTCACAGTTTGCATCACTCATTATTGTGGAGTACCTTGATTGTCTTGAATATGTGTCGGCATCATGCATGCTTAATCCGTTTAGTACTACATTGTATGAAATGCTGTCTTATGCTGTTCCGTTTATGGTATAGGGTATGCATGTATGTCCTCAACGGAATCAAGGCAATGAAATAATATAATACCCGAAATTTGCAAAATGTGTGAACTGAAGGTATATATCAAGTTATGTGAATGTTACATTAAAGGTAAGTGTGTGTCGAAATTTGTTAAATGTATATGGATATTAAAATCTTAGACGTTTAATATCTGTCAAAATGTGTTAACTGTAAGTGTGTGTAATGTTTTTGGAAGGTATGTTAGGTATGTGTTAAAATGTTAGGTATTTGTACAACATTGAACGGTAGGGATTTTTCAATAAAATGGGTTATACATTGTAGTTAGATGCGTATTAAAACGGCTAAACGTTAGGTAAGTATCGGGTGAGTTAATAGCAAGTGTGACTCAAAATGTGTAAACGTTAGGTAGGTATCCAATGAGTTAATATCAAGTGTGACTCAAAATGTGTAAACGTTAGGTAGGTATCCAATGAGTCAATAGCAAGTGTGACTCAAAACGGCTAAACGTTAGGTAGGTATCAAGCGAGTTAATAGCAAGTGTGACTCAAAATGTGTAAACGTTATGTAGGTATCCAATGAGTTGATATCAAGTGTGACTCAAAATGTATAAACATAATATATGTGTTATTAAAACGTGTAAACTATAGATGAATGTCGAAACACATTGGCGATAAACAGATGTAGAAAAGCATAAAAATGAACAAGCTATATTTGAAACATTGTCTTACGACGTGCAATACTATTCTACTGTATAATTTAACAAAATTATAAGAACTGGCCATATAAGGCGTGCATGTATGTATTTGTCTTTAATGTTTGTTCATTACAAAACGTCTTAATCCGAAAGGTGGTCGTCATTACAAATTGGGATTTTTTGCGATATTTCAAATATCATCAAAACTATTTATGAACTTTCATGTGGTTTCTTTATAGCGCTTTTCTATAATTTTGCGTACTCTTTGCAATAGACGACACTAGTTGTCGTTCAGGGAATAATTGACGGTGGAAGTTTTCAAAGTAAATGTTGCTTCATGACATTCGTCTGCAACAAGCTAGTTCAAGGAGTGATGTCGCCCTCGTTGTCACTTCACTACACGTTATGTATACCAACAAATGTCCAGGAAACGTGCTTCTACTTCGATTATATACAATGTTTATATTGGTGCTTGCTTTAATTGAAGACAGTTCGGACAAACCGACCGTCGTATTTCCATAGCATGTTTATATCATTAAACATAAATTTCGCAAAATCGTTTCTTTCCTTTTTGCTATTATCATTATCATATTATCAAGTTGTACAAATTTTCCGAAAATTAGGATAATAAGACAAAAAAAACATGTGAGCAAGTCGTTACTCTTTTATGGCAAAGTGCCAAACTTGAACAGATATATTACTATGCGTATGTCACACGGTACGCTAAGTCAGGTGTATAAGCGGTGTGACTGGAAGGGATGGGTAGCAGTGGTGTCGTTAGGGAACACAGCGCTAGCACAAACTTCGGTAAATGAGAAATGTAACCACGAGAACGTTACATAGGGGAGCTGTGTTTGGGAGACAATGTCTATTTAGAGAGCACTTATATCTTTATCTTTTTCTCAGAGTGTACAGCCATTGATCCATGGTAGCACAATTGAAGAGCGATCATTGCGACTTGCTATTACTGCTGTATATTGTAAATAGATGTAATTTCTATGATAAACATGCTAATTTTACACAAAGCGAGGATTCTGCAGTACTCTTAGGAGGGCGGACGTTAGAAGGCATTGTCTCGTGGGAATGTATGCTACAGGACTTATAACCGAGTTATGTTTACTTAGTTTCCATGTGTCGTATCAGTTAGATCAACGAGTATCATATTCACATCCGGATAATCTTAAGAGGCAGCAGTTATTCATTGGTTTATTTTATCATTTTTTGTGTATGACTCATTCGGATTTCTTTCTTTTCCAATGATGATGTTTTATATTAAATATAAGTTATCAGGTTTTCCAAGAGAGAACTTCATTTTATTTTTCATAGTGAAACAAGTATTCGGTCTCTTCTTTTTTTATTCAAGCTTTGCATTCTTTTTTTTGGCGTGAGTCGAAGTGTCATTTTGTCGCAAAGGTCATGTCTTTAGAAGTTGGTTTAATGGTAAACATGTCTATCTCTACAATATAGATCATTTAGTTTTATGTTTCTCTTTGCAAGATAAGGATGACTTTATATAAAGATAAAGAATTTTATACTATGGGAGGACTTTCTACCCTTCGTAATAAACATGTTTTTTTTTGTCGTATTTTCGTGTCGTCTTTTCCATATTGCGTATCGAGAATTTCGATGCCAAAGTGTAAATGATAGTGACCGTGAGACCAGATGATTTCAATGAGGTCATATATGAAGCGTATGGAATGCGAACAGATGTGTTGTGTGTACCAGCGTACCTCAGATGTACATATCACGTTCTTTCGCCAGTTCATGAGATCGAATACTGAAGCGTACTGACTCTATGACGTTTAATTAAAGAACACTGTAGGCATGGAATATATTTGTATTTGTTCAACTCTGTTTCAACTTATATGTACAATTTAGTCAATGGTGCAATTTTGATGCCAATATTTAATTTAATTCCTTCAGTTTTCATGTATGTGAAAGTAGATAACTATAGTTATGAAACATTGTATCTGTCTATAAAAATAGACAGATAAACTGATTATAAAATGTAAAGCAATTTTTTTTTTAAAAAGACAGAGGGTATATGTTTCCATTTTTTGCTCTTTTTGTATGAAAACATGAGTTCTGTTTGCTTTAAGCTTGTAGATAGTCATATCCATCAATACAATTTCAATAGAAAAAATCTCTTTGTGTAACGAGTTTTATATATTTTGTGATAAGTAAAGGTTTTGTTGGGTATATAAGCATTTTTTTTTATTGTTTATGATTCCGAACATTGTCACACAACCAAAAAATGAATTTAAACCCAATTTGTCGGTATTTTTTTCCAAAAAAATCCACAACTGTCGAATTGCTTAGATTTTCATAAACATAATCTCAACATAGTTGCATAACCGTTCTGAAAAAGCCTAAATGAATTATGCTGATTAATTGCTAAGGGGTGGAGCCTCCTTAACATAATGGTGCAAATAGATAGGAATAAAGTCCTGATGACGAACATGTAGCACTATAAGGAAGTTTACAGAACACCATTTTAGTGATGTACGTTTAGGTCAATCAGTAGACCCTTATGTCTGGCATTGTTTTACTCAAATGGAAATGCATATAATTGAACTACAGTAATCTGATTTTAGCACGCTATATCCTATATGAATATGGGAAGCTCGAACGCATTTTGAAAAGTGAAAAAAAATCACAAAGAAGCGAATAATTAGATTGACGAGTCTAAGAAATTTGTCTTGACATTGTTACGTTTTTAAGTCATGTAAAGCGATTATCTTCTTTGCATATTTCCATAACAACGGTCGTAATTCAGTTATGTTTTCTCTGCAGGAAAGTGAGTGTTTAATAACGTTTTGCTTCCCAAATAGTGTAATCCAATGATGATTTGGCCACAGTGATTCAGTTCTTCGTATTTCATTATTTTACATGACAAGGTTGTTAGCTATGCCTGGATTTATTCAGGCATTGTTACATACATGTACAAGCTGCTTTAAGTATTAATTATCTGTTGTAGCCAAGATGTAAACCTGTAACGTAATAAGGTATTTTATAGACACTTTGCCCTTTTCGTTGTACCGTACACATGTTTTGGAGTTTTCATTCTTTCAACAATTAAGTACTGCAGATGAGACCTGAGCGGACAAAATGAAGACTTTGTTTGGCTTCATTTTGTCGTATTTCTATTGATTATCATACATCAGAAAGTTTATAATGTGGTTCTCTGTGTCATAGATACGTCAGAAAGGTTATAATATCGTTCTCTGTTTCATAGATACGTCTGAATGTAAATTATATGGTTCTCTGTTTCACAGATACGTCAGAAAATTTATAATATCGTTCTCTATTTCATAGATACGTCTGAATGTTTATAATATCGTTCTCTGTTTCATAGATACGTCTGAATGTTTATAATATCGTTCTCTGTTTCACAGATACGCCAGACAGTTGATAATATCGTTCTGTGTTTCAACAAAGATACGCCAGAAAGTTTTTAATATCGTTCTGTGTTTCAACAACGATACGTCAAAAAGTTTTTAATATCGTTCTGTGTTTCAACAAAGATACGTCAGGAAGTTTATAATGTGGTTCCCTGTTTCACAGATAAGTCTGAATGTTTATAAAATGGTTCTCTGTTTCACAGATACGTCTGAATGTTTAAAATGTCGTTCTCTGTTTCACAGATACGTCTGAATGTTTATAATATCGTTCTCTGTTTCACAGATAAGTCTGAATGTTTATAATATCGTTCTCTGTTTCACAGATAAGTCTGAATGTTTATAATATCGTTCTCTGCTTCACAGATAAGTCTGAATGTTTAAAATGTCGTTCTCTGTTTCACAGATACCTTTGTGAAGGTGTACCTCCTCCAGAACGGGAGGAAGGTTAGTAAGAAGAAGACCTCAGTGAAGAGACGCGAGCGACACCCGACCTTTAACGAGGCTATGATCTTCTCAGTACCTTCCACGGCCTTACCAGTAAGTTCAACTGAAGAACGTAATAACTACTTTCAGATCGTATACTATATCTTCGCAGTACCTTCCACGGCCTTACCCTTAAGTTTAGCTGAAGGACTTAATAAATCAAATCCGTACTCACTGTTGATCGTGAAATTAAAACAAAACATGTTTTATACTTGAATATAGTAGATTAAAATAGTTCTGAAATGTAAAGGACTGTTCTTTAGAAACAATCGTGTAATTTTTGTATTCATATTTGTTTCAGCATTAATTTTAAAAGGAACTAAGAAAAATAAACAGGATATAGTTTGATGCATTTTAGTTATGTTTTTGCTTATGATTATTATGAAGACAATACTATCCATCAAATAAAAAAATGCAATATAAAATATGGGTCAAATTAATGCAGCAATAGTTCTTTTTGTTTCTTTTATTATTAGAAGCTTTCGCCAGTTCTAACATGTACACGACCTCCGTAGTCGACCAGATAATCTCCCTTTATATTAAAGTATATCGCAAGCATGTTATATATTTGTTTCTCCAGACTGTCCAGCTTAGGATTACCGTGGCTGAGGTCATTCCGGAAAACCGGACACCGTCTCTCGGCCACATCATAGTTGGAGCAAACACTTCCGGTACAGAGCTGTCTCATTGGAACCAAATGATGACGTCACTAAGGAAACCTATTGCTATGTGGCATTATCTCAGAAAATGATGACTGGCTTTTAAGGTTAAGGCATATCTGTGAGTTTGATGGCAAACAGTTAAATAAAATCAATATTTTCTCATAAAGAGAAAACCTTGAAGTGTGTATCCGTTATCCCAGTATGTCGTCATCACACTGAAGTGTATTGGTTGTTTGAATTGATTTTTGATATTAACAGTTCACATATAAATTGCTGAATTGGTTCTTGGTGAGATTGATAATGCATTGGTGAAAATACCAAATCCAATGGTGTTCGAAATTTGAATAGCTGTGCTCAATTTGGTACATGCCTTTGGGTTATTATACAGACACCTTGTATCATCCTTCACGACATTCCTTTATAAAACGTCATCTGCTGTTGCTCCGTTTGAAATAACTATCATCCATTGTATTGTCTGTGGTAATATATAGCTTTGCTGTATGCCATGGACCGTCGTTTGTGTCATTGTCTCCAAGCCTGCTTTCGCACGGGTGCTACACACTGTCATAGGGTATATATGTTTATCATTCCAAGCATGCAGGTACGTGAGAATGACCACGTGACCTATATGTGTGGTCATTGTGTACGTGTTCATTAGTAAGAGCTGGTCACTGCCATACATTCTGCTTTCTTGTTGTAAATCTTGGACAAGGGGAAAGGCAAGAAAGGGCAACAACTACCATTAAAGTGTAGAATAGAATTGCAAGCAACAACATGTACAAATTTATTCGCAAATCATAAGACATGATTTTATGTCCATATCTGTTTAATAATAGCATTTATAATGTGGATGTTTAGCTTTGAGTACCTTTAATTAATGACAGTGCATGGGAACGTGTTGGCAGTAAATATGAGAAAACAAATCAAATACTTTTGTTTATTTCCTTTCTCCTGCTTATATAGTTTGGGAATGCACATCTCGTTGTAGTGTAATTCTATTCACGTCCATCGATATTCACTAAATTTTGCTTGTTATATCCAAAAACTCCAAATATAATCTTTAAAATTTCAAATTGCAAGTGTAACACTTTATGAGGTTCGCTAACATTTGAAACATTTTTTCCATCTTTATTTATATATATATGTAAAATGTTCAAGTTAGTATAGGAGTTTATGTAGTTTTTAATGAAATTTCATTGACTTATAAATATGTATGAATTACCCTATTGTATTAATTGTTTATACTCACTTTTCCTGTGATTGTTAGAGCGATATTATTTCGTTATTATGTATTTGCTTTCAAGCTGTTGTGTATACACATGTGTATCGTTAATAAGAAGTCTCTTTAATTCATATTACTGCAATGAATGTCGTCATTTACGGTTAAGACAAATGAATACATTGTCGAACGTAACCAAATGGTGGGGGACAGTGTAAGATAGCTGGTATGGCCTGGACATCCATCTAGTTATTCATTTCAGGAAATGTTGTTTGAATTTCTCTTTTCCATTAAAGTTTCGTTGATGTTTTCAGAGGTTTACGTACAATTCTGTGATTAAACATTATCTTGTTCTTGTTTGTAAATGTGTATAGAAATATATGTATTTGAAATTATTTTTGAAGGAAAGAATGAACTTTATATGTGAAAGGAACCAATATCAATAAAGTAGGTCACTGTGACCAATATAAGTGATGTTCTTGTTTCTTTTGTTTTCTAATCAAATCAATAGTATACATGTATCTTATAATTAAATACGGCTTTATAGCGTGGAAAGAATATGATACAATCCAAAAAGTGTGTATATGTAACCCTACTGATTGTAATCTGTAGTTTAATGCTAGTGATGTAACCAAGGTTACGTTTTACAAATGTTTCCAAAAGAAGTCTACTATAATTCCATTCTTAACGGAGACACGCGAACTGCGTTGTTTCCGTTGCATTTACATGTAGGCCAATAATACCAGGTAACTGTTATCATTATAGAGAAATTGTAGACATACATCTCGACATTTCAGTTATGCTCACTTGTTTTCTATACCCCTTGAATATGTCATGACAAAATCGAGGGTGTGCAGTAGTCTATTTGATGGGTTTTCGATGAAAAAAATGGCCATCCGCTAGGCTAATACCTGTCGTTTGAACAATACAGAAGACCGACAACAGGATGCATGGCCGGTAGATTTCACCGCTTTGCAGCCGCGAGATTCTTTCGATGTACATCAAAGAATTTAAATAGTCTACTTGTACCACCCACAAGGAGGCGAGTACAGAGCTTTTAATTTTGTCATGATATATTCTTTCGGTGCAGAGAACGAAAGAGAATGTGACCCCTGTAATTTCGAGGATAGTATGCATTATGAAGGAATCAATATGACAGGATGTATGTTATAATGACGGTACCTTATGTAAACGTGATAGAAATCAACATTTTAAGTTCATATCAATAGCTTCTTTACGAACCACAGTCACGGGAACCAGAGTCAGAATTAAAATGGACTCGTGATATATTAGTAGTATTTATTCAAGGCAGACGAAGCTTGTTTGTAAATTTACATATGTCATTTAACAAGATTGAAAGGAATGGTAAAATCGTAGGATTATCGGTCTTGGCCAGTGAACAGGGTATGTACAAATACACTAACATTGCAAATTATATGTGAGAATAACAGTAATTATATCACAAATGCCTCCCAATACTGCTTATAATGAACTGCAGGCCCAAGACGGTAACGCTTAGTACAGCATCAACAAAAACAATAAAGTTTTCTAAACGTATTTAGCAATATCATGTTTACATACTTCTATATAACACAATTTAGCTATTTATAAGAAAACAAATAGATAACTACTGAAATATTCTGTTTAATTTTATTTTACAAACATAACAACCTGGCATTTTGAAGTAAAATACAAATCGATATACCAAAGCATCAATACAGAATAAAAGATAATACGGCGTCAATATAAAATGACAGTATTAGGCACAGCATCAACACACAGACATAATAAACTATAGCGTCAACACATAAGGACAAAATATTTCACAGCATCAACACACAAGGATAAAATATACCACAGCTTCAATACATAACTCTATATAACGCAGCGTCCACTTGAAGGGACAAAATCTATCACATTGTCAATGCACGAGGATGAAGCATACCATAGCGACAGTTCATTAAAATATAATATAGAAAAGCGTCATAGCACGGGACAAACCATGCCAAAGCGTAAACATGAAATGATAAAAACAAGAGCAGTTCAAAAAGAGAACAAACGAAGACGACATGAAAACAAGACATCATAAGACAAAATTAGAGGCAAAAAATATGTGCTTCGGGAGAGTGTTACATGTGCAAGAATCATCCGTCACGACTTTTCATTCATGACACTCGTTCATATATACTCTAATGGTAACAACAGGAAACATTAAAATAATAAGCACTGTCGTACGGATGTGAAATGACAGAACAAAATTATCATTTTATCAACACATACGAACAAAATCGGAACAATAGCAGGATCTACATTTTAAAAGAAGAAAAAAACACACAACAGGAACCAAGAAAATATTAAAACAACAAGAACCGGAAAGCTACCAAAACAGCCAGGATTAAAGAAAATCCGAAAACAACAGAAAGCTAGAAAATATCAAAACAACTAAAACTGAGAAAATTCCATAACGATGCACCACACACCAAGAATAGAGCAAACACCACCACCACCACAACAACAACAACAACAACAACAACTGAAGATATATGAGATATCGAAAAGTATTTACAAAAGGTCAAGGTTGTTAGTAAGCTTTCCTTTATTCACGGCAAATATTAAAATGTAATCCCTTACAATACGTTTGTGATGATGTGTGTAAATATTTGCAATGCCCCTGGGGTAGAAAACACTTCTTGCAATAAATTTCTACACAGAAACACTCTGAAACATCAACTCTGACATGTAACTTTTGAAACAAGGGAGGCAACCCGATTTGTTTCTGTTTAATAAAAGACCATTAACGATGGTAAAAAAGCAATCGTCAATATGGTTCATGGTTTATTAGTGATTGTTATAGAACAGTAGGTAAATATTAGGGGTTTTATTGGTAGTGGGAATTACTGTGGGTAAATGTTACACAGTTTGGTAGTGTTCTGACCATTATTATCATACTGTACGTAAATGTTTCATAGTTTGGTAGTGTCCTGGCCATTATCGTCATACTGTAGGTAAATGTTACATATTTTGGTAGTGTCCTGACCATAATTGTCATACTGTAGGTAAATGTTACATAGTTTGGTAGTGGTTTTTACCATTATTATCGTACTGTATTTTGGTAGTGATGTGAACGATGTGTTCAAGGTGACAGAGAAATCAAAAGATTTCAAATACATTATTTTAGATATGTAAAATTATTCATAAATTCCACTTTGATTTGAGTCATGCTTTTCTGATGGGATTCTTCAAAATACCCTGCTGAAAATGATGACATCATGACATGATTCAAATTAGGGTATTTCAATGTGCGCAGGGGACGACCACTCTTGGAGCTGACAAGGAACATCACAACCGGTGGAACTTAGCAGAAAATGTCCGAACAGACTTCTGGGAGTGTGGATTTTTATCGTTTTATATTGAAGCTGTGCTGCAAGCTTTTCCTTTATAATAATTTTAACTTTGTCAGATTTGTGGTTCTATCCTTTTAAATAGGGTTTTTCTTTTTTCTTCTTTTATTATTTAACTTTGACAGATTATGCTTGAACTATGTCTTATATTTTCTGCGGTTAGTAAGATAGTTAAGTTGATCCTGCAATACGCCGTTGTCGATAAGAACAATTTGAGGGATTGTAAAACAGCATCGGAGATGATATTATATACACTATTACCGTGTAATAAGCTAATTTTCCAATGTTCATCACTATACGAATTGTCATAAATGTGGTTTTGAGGCTTCAAAATGTATTGCTATTATGTTCAAACAGAATATTCAATACAAAAATGCATACATATAACTATGCATTTAATCCATTTATATACATGTACGTTTGTGTGCACATCTTACTTGACTGGCATATGGAGGAATCCCACGATAGGAGTAACACCAGATAGCTATTTATATAGTCGCACAATCTATTCGAACTGAACATAGGTCACACACAGCGTAACAACAAAATGAAGATATTCCTTTTTGTGTTGTTAGTTGTATATACCAAAATTGAAAAAGGTACGTATTCAAAGCCATACTATTATACAGACATAAAGACTTATATACATGTATAGACAAAATTATTATATATAGAAAACCATATTGATTCTCCTTGAAAAAATATTATTCCTGTTTCCGAACGAGGAAATCATTGCGACGAATTATGAAGTCAAATAGTGGTTGAGAGAGATATTTGTTAATTGCATAAAGCAATATGACACTGTTACAATTATCACTTAACGTGATGTAAACTTAACATCATTTTCGAAATATCAGATAGAAAATGTAGAAGATTTGATGCGTAAAACGAACAGTTTTAACGTTTTAATCCAAATATACCGTCTCCCCATATACTATTTTGTCCATGCTTTTAGGTTCAAAAAAGCATATCCTGAAGCTAGAAATCGATGTAGAATGTGCTTCGGGAAAGCATCCCCACTTACATAATAATATTATGTATATACATTTAGTTATATGCGACATATAGCTAGATTCTTACAAGGAAAATTCTCAATCTGGGCTGTACTTGTTTGCAAATATAAAATGCATAACTACACTTGTAGATATAATTATAGTGTATCAGTGTATGTTTAATTTGCACCGCTATGCGGTAGCCGACAGTGTTGATCAAATCAATTGAGAGTTCAAGCCAACACTGGTATGATATATTGAAATATATGCATTTATATTAGGGTTGTCAAATTTTGGTAACCGGTTACTTGAAAAAAAATCGTCCGATTGAGTAACCGGTTATTCGGTCAGTCTGTTTATCAAACAATAAACAACAGCTAACACAATATATATTTAGCAAATGTTCTATTTAAATCGTATTTACACCACAGACATACCCGTATATATTAGATTAGCATGATAATGTATTAGCATATTTCTAGCTAAACGCAGGAAATAGTTTCATGTGCAGATGTATTCTCATTAAGTTTATACCATGGGCAACTAATGTTGGAATACAGTAAGGCGGAATTCAATTACAATTATCTGTAGTCGAAATCATATGTGGAAATATGGTTCTTCAGGACAAAATTTGATCGACAAACTAGTACGTACTTTTCAGATTATATTTACATCTCGTATGTAAAAGTTCTACCTCTAAAAGTTTACGGCAACTCCTTGTCAATACTTACAATAGAGAGCAAGAACAACACATTATGGTCGCATCTATAGATAATTTGTTGGTCCAAGCCAGGTAAACACAGCACTCCCCATAAGGGTAAATAAATGTCCGGCTATTCGGTTCTTGATTTTGGTAACCGGTTTGTGGTCTTCCGACCGAGTAACCGTCTAACCGGCTAACCGTTGACAACCCTAATTTATATAAATAACTTGCTTGTGCTTACCCGTATAATTTTGAAAAAGCATGAATATCTTATCTATATATTATTCAACGGTCCGACGCCATGAGCTTAATAGTGAATCAGTTGGATATCAAAAGTATCTAGTTATCATAACAAGTATATAGTTAACATTTCACTGTAGATACCCGTATACCATGTTACCTTACACAATAAAGTGACATTACCTCTATTCCTGATACAGCGTCTGGAAACTGTAGGGACGGATGGGAGAGTTACAACAACAACTGTTACCTGTTTTCTCACGAAAAGACCTCGTGGGGTGAGGCATCGGTAACGTTTACACATTATTTTTTTAAAATGGTAATCTTTGGTATGCATTTAAAATTACTTTTCTCATTCGAATGGTGGAATTTAAAAAAAAAAAAACTTGGTAACAAACTCTTTAGCAAAACATTTTGTAATTATATATTTTTTTCCAAGGCATTTTGCACGGCTCTCCATTCACATCTTGTGACGATTCTGTCGGCCAATGAGCACAACTACATAATATCTGCAATAAATCATCACACTGGTTGGTATTATCGTATCACTTTATATCGTAAGTAGGTTCCCTCCCATGTAACATCACGATACGGGTCGTATGTTTTGTGTAAATCTGATTTCCGAGAGAAGATAGAGAAAATGCTTAACTATTTCATGAAAGCAATAGAGCGTTCTAAATGTTTACCTCGTTAAGTATTATTTCCCTAAGATGTTCATTTGGATCTTTTGTAAAAAAAATGAAACAAAATATGTAAAAAGTCAACAAAAAAACTTAGTAAGTGTATTATAGTGTCACTTCTATCTCCTTCCCGGTATCAACCCGAGATCTCCATGTCAGCCCGAGAGGCGATTGCCTCAGGTGTTTATACGATCCGAAAGTTGATAAGAGGTGGATATGAAAATGGCCAAAGTATAGGGTACTATAGGGTGATCGGAACATCATTAGTTTTAACAATAGCACCAAATTAAATCACTTAAGATCGAGGGAAGATGACGGGGAATGGGATGTAACGGAAGTGGATCGAATAGGGCACATGCTATAACGACATGGTGCTTGCAGCGCAGATATAATGCGTGCTATGCAGATAGGGTGAATGCCGGGCAGCTATCGATTGGGTCGGCATACGCCTTAAGCACTGCATGAGGATATAGGTTAATTTCATAGGACACAATTATGATGATCACTTCAGCAAAAAAGTGTGTGAATCTAATGCGTTAACTGAATATCACGACGTTCACTCACTTTACAGGTGCGTCATTAAATGACTACTGGATTGACGGCACTGATGAGGAAGTTGAAAATGTGTGGAGATGGGCATCTACAGACGAGGAGTTAACCTACATAAAGTGGGGTCGACATCAACCAGACCAAGCACAAGGCGGTAGCTGCCTCCATTTGTGGAGCTCTGATCAGTACCTGATGGCAGATGGTGATTGTACAGCTCATTTAAATTTTATCTGCCAAACAACGTAAGCATCATATCCAATTATGTCCTACGGTATTAGATTAAAGTAATTCATATTTATATATATCTTAATTAATTACATTAGGGCGTTTTGCTTCTGGGGAAGTGAATGCTTACTGTAGCATAAAACTACAAATGTGTAACTTAAATATATCTATAAATGTGAATAACAATAATGCCAATGGTACTAAGTGCTATATTGTAAGCTTATTTGCCTTCAAAAATCCAAAATCAAGGCTTGGAATAGGCGTTGATAATATTTTCTATATTATATATTTCAGCAGCAGTAGCATCGGCAGTGAGATAGTCGGTTAATTTGCGAACCGTAAATAAAATCTCCAGTTCAGAATACTTGAGGTTTTGTTATTATATTCAAGACGGTAATTGTTACTGTACAAAAACAAACAGTCTTCTGGGAAACCTATAATGGTTGTGGGAGAAATTCGGTTTATAGTTAGATTTTTTTCTGTGGTCTATTTATGGCATTAGATTGATGCAATAGGATCCATGAATACGTGTCCAGCGGAGAATTTTGGAAAATATGTATATAATCAAATGACATCTATCATAATTCCAACATCAACATTGAAGAAAATGCTAGGTCCGTATCGGTTAAATTAAGGTTGTGCCTGGAGGTTGCAGTGTCTCGGTTTCACACAAAAATATTGCCGTTCATTTTTTTATTTAATGTTCGACGCCATGTTGGCTTTTTTAAAATTATAGTAGCAACGTTACTAACAGTGAGATCATGAAATAAAATGATGTGAATCTCATCTACAAGGAATATGTAATCAAATATGACAGCTGGTTATTGTTTTCCACTTATGCAAACTTGTGCAGCGAGTTATTATCGCGTTGTACAACAAAGAGCATTGCATTGATGCTACTGTCTTCATTGCAGAAATCAGTGCAGACGTTTTGATAAATCTAAACTTTCCAACACCTGATATAAGGAGGAATTAAGGACCATTCTTTAGGGGGGTGCATTTTAGGTCAGATGTCGGAATGCTTTGTTCAGAAAATGAAATACTGCAAACGGAACAATCGCGTCCTTTTATTCTACGATTGCCGAGGTTTTTACTTTTCATAGAAGATTACAAGGGAACAATGCTCATTTTGTTTTGCTTTTAGCAGAGTTTTCGGTTTGACAGACCACAGTCGAAATCCACCTTTTGTGCTAGATTCTTTGATGAGAATCTGTTATGGCTATGTTTTTCATTACATTCCATGGTTTCAGGTCGCAGAAATGAAGGAAGTGCATACAATTTCAGTTTTGTTTTAATTCTTTAATAACTACTCAGTGGTTTCCTCACTTATTGATAAAGTATTCTTAGCTAAAAAAACATGTCCTTTTTTACCTGTGGCCATCCAGATCCCTTCCTTCACTCTTTTAGAGTCCTGTCGTGGGGGACAAATTGCTCTTCACTTGCTTGACATTGTTGTGATATTTTCAAAATTTGATAACGCAAGGAACGGGGTTTGGCAACTCGTGTTTTTGGTCATTAAAGTTAAATTGAGAAAATAAATATGACCTTACAGTCATTTTCTACATGGATCTGGAAATATCAGCTTCAAAACATAACTCTAAAACACGCATTCGAAGGGAAAATATATCACCTTGTCAATGCACAAGGATGAGGTATACTAAAGCGACAATTCATAAAAAGATATTGTATTACAGCGTAAACATGAAATGATACAATAAACCACATTGTCAATATTCAAGGACAAGAGCAGTTCAAAAAGAGAACAAAAGGAGACATTAAAACAAGACATCAAAGGACAAAATTGGAGGCAAAAATATGTGCTTCGGGAGAGTGTTACATGTGCAAGAATCATCCGTCACGACTTTTCAATCCTGACACTCGTTCATATATACTCTAATGATAACAACAGAGGACATTAAAAGAATAAGTATTGTCGTACGGATGTTAAATGACAGAACAAAATTAACATTTTATCAACACATCCGAACAAAATCGGAACAATAGCAGGATCTTCATTTTAAAACAAGAAACAAACACACAACAGGAACCAAGAAAATACCATAGCAAAAAGAACCGGAAAGCTACCAAAACAGCCAGAATTAAAGAAATTCCGAAACAACAAAAAGCCGGAAAACATCAAAACAACTAAAACTAAGAAAATACCATAACGATAGAAACTGTGCACCAAACAACAAGAATAGAGCAGACACCATAACAACAACAACCAAAGATATATAAGATATCGAAAAGTATTTATAAAATGTCAAGGTTGTAGTAAGGTTTCCTTTATTCACGGCAGATATTAAAATGCAATCCCTTACAATACGTTTGTGATGATGTGTGTAAATATTTACAATGCCCCTGGGGTAGAAAACACTTCTTGCAATACATTTCTACACATAAGATAGTACAGATTCTGGAGTAGCGAATCGAATGTGACATGTAACTTTTGAAACAAGGGAGGCAACCTGATTTATTTCTTACTATTAAGATAATTGACGATGGTAAAATAGCAGTCGTCAACATGTTTCCAGTGGCGTAGCATACATGTATGCTTGTATGCTCAAGCATACACAAAAAATTCATTTATTTTCATTAATTTCTTTTTTTTATGATTAATATGGACCGTCCGTATCAATCATAAAAAAGGAAAGAAAAAAAGAAAAATCTTAAAAAATTTAGTCTGATGAAATAGTGTTGTTATGTCTA
>JAUMHH010163479.1:0-17232 GCA_032359455.1 Chlamys rubida | reverse complement strand
TTATTGAATTTTGATTGGATGGAATCGTGAAAATTGTTTTCTGCTATCTATAGTGAGACTTACTGAAACAAGTTTAATAGGTCAAAAATTGCTTTCTATGATTTCTTATTCCGGAAAGACATTTCTCTTGGACCTGTTATATATTAAAGGAAAACCTATTATCTGTATTCCCGTTTACCGGAAGTCTTGCTCAAAATGGCTGCGATAAACTGGAATCAACTCTCTCTCTCTAAATGTATATACTTGCACGGTAAAACCAGAAATTTCGCCTGTGAATTCTCTCTCGGTATTCCGGCCTGTAAGTAAACTCCTACAGAATATTAGTAGCGACGAATATAGTTTTTAAGAAAAAGGAATCAACGCTATTCTTTTTATTTTGAGACTTATAAATGTAATGTCGTGTAACAGTTTGGGAAACAACCTGCTTAGGAATTCTCAAGAATCCATAATTCGTTTTTTTAAAGGCATCAATCTTGTAACTGATTAATGAGATGCTATGACAGCAAAACCATGTCGATCGACTAGCAAAACTACATAGTACGTATAGCTAACTGTATGTGTCTGCTTGATTTTGTCTTTCACTGGGATGACGTTTTTGAATGGACATGATTGATAACTGCATGGAAAAGAACTGCATTAGATATAATAAATCGAATCTCCCCGCGACATTAGCGCTGAAAAGACCCTAATAATGATACGTTACAACCTACTCTTTGACAATCAAAAGCGCTCTATCGATTTCGCCGAAAGCAATCAGGTCCAGTGTGCTTTTCTTAGTATCAATATATCGTATATGATGGCATCTTATGGAATGGTCGGGAATTGACTAATTTTGTTCAGTCAAAACAAAATCATCTCATACACATATGAAGAAAAATGAAATGATTTCCGACAAAACGCAGACATTAAGCAGTTTTTATAGTGGCATATCCAGGAAAGGTCTTTAAAACGATATTTTGTATACTTTTTTTTATCAAAATGATAGTTAATATTTTATACATAGTACCATCAATATATGTATCTCGGCGTCGGTTAAGTATAAATCACTGTTTTTAGTAAAAAAAATAATTAAGAGGACCCTTCGACAAAATGAAATCCTTTAATAATACGTGAGATAATTTAAATCAAAACAAAAGATAAAAAGAACGCTATGATTGATAAGCAGAATAAGTATACCTAAAGTAATCTACGTTGTATATATCAGTTATGATAACCAGTTTTCCAAATGTGCGTCGTAGGTTATATAAAAATTACATGTTGGCCTAAAGATTGTACATTTGACTTCTATGCACTCAGATAGGACGCAAGCAAAGCATGTCAAAATAAGAAACCAAACCTTCCGTATAATATATCTTTTGCTAATCACCGTTTCTTATCTCTAGAATGCCCTCCGCTGCTGGCATTGATTACTTTAACAAGGAGAACAGCATGTCAGTGGAAATGGATGGATTGTTACATCAATCTATCTCCTCCCGGTGGATCAAAACAATATCTGATATATTCGCTAAGAGATCCATGCTTCCTCCACTGTTTAATTAAAATGGCTCATGAAATGCGTCGGTGTTAAAACCGGCTATTGATCTTTCGATAAAGACAATATCCTGATATCGATCAGGATAATTTTGTACCAGGTCACCCTTTTCTTGGTCTCTATTTACCTCTAGTTGCATGCTCTAAAGAGTCAATTGCACGACATGAAATGTACACACAGACAATACTTCATATGTCCGTCAGTCAATGTGTTTACATCAACCCATCTAACCACCATTAATCTCCTCATCATACTATTGCAGCCCCGTGAATCCAGCAACCACTAATCCTGTTGTCTCAATGTGGTTATTCGCATATACAATAACCTCTCCTAAATGTCGTCTTGGATATAACTGTAGCACAGTTGGTCCATTGATCCGTTGATCGGGTGACCCAGCCGGTATAAGTTCAGGGTTCGAACTAACCAGTTTCGTTAATCAGTCAACCACTTATCCGGTTGTCTCACTATCCAGTTTCGTTAATCAGGCAACCACTTATCCGGTTGTCTCACTATCCAGTTTCGTTAATCAGGCCACCACTTATCCGGTTGTCTCACTATCCAGTTTCGTTAATCAAGCCACTACTTATCAGGCAAAAGCAACAGAACAAAACAAACATCATTGATATATGTATGTACAACAGTTTGCATCAAGTTAACCAAAATTCATAAAAAACCCGTTGAAAGAGTCTGATGATACTATAATGCGTGTTCACACCGCCATCCTGTATTTCTAAATTAAAAGCAAATGTGGTTTAAATGTGTGTCTCTTGCGAGACTATGTTGAACATCAGTGAAATTGTAGCGAACATGAATATTGTAAATCGACCTTGTCGTAGTCACTTGTCATTGAATATGGAGCGATAAAAGGCGGTACAGACTTCTAAGACTAATGTTAGGAGAAAATATACACTGCACTATGTACGAATGCTAACAATCATTATGGTGTCTTTGTTACAACCTAATGTTCCGATTGCCGATGGCGGCCATGTATATTTGAATCATTTACACTTCGTTTGTGTACCACGTCACACTTTGTTGTGGTACACAAATGAGGTATTTATACTTCGTTTGAGTACCATGGTTCATATTTAGGTACGCTTTTGCGTTACAATTATAGTGTTCGTTTTTGTCCCATTTTACAGCCGAGGGCGGACGTGGTACACTTGAACATTTGCATTGGCTTATTTATCTTACCAGCGTTCGGATTGCTCAGCATTCGAAACTTACTCACAGTAATATGACATGAAACCGACCCTTACGTACCGGGATTGTCCGATAGCACTACAGCACCCCAATTCACAGAGGTATTCCGAGTGAACAATATTGTCGGTTAAGTTAATATATAGGTACTTTATTGGTATAAACCAGCGGTTGCCAGGCATACCAGAAAGGTAAAGTTTAAGTAACTAAGTGGAATTTTCATGGTTTGTTACCTGAATGCGACGAATATCCGTACCAATGGTTGAGTCTGACCGGTTATGTATGATTTACCATGGTTGACATTGACAACATGTATTATTTGCGTTTTATGCAGCCCGGTAAAGGCATGACATCCAATTTCCCTTAATATTGCTTATTTTGGTAAGCTACCTTAGCAGAAGAGAAAAACAGGCCTCAACATTCCACGGCGTCAAACCGTAATGTTTTAACCGGGAAATATATATAGTCCAGTGACCGCTCTCGGCCACACAATAGTTACCGTGGTACAAAAAAGAAGCACAAATGCTTGGTTTCTGTAGCACATAAACATGTATTATGATATAGAAACAAAGTATATATGCTTTATTTGTTTACTACACAAATGAAAGTGAGTTAATCCTACAATTCTGTTAGAAAGAGTCTCTGTTAGAGAAATAACGCATGCCCGTTTTGCAGTTTTGCGTATCCGTTCTTCAGATGTATTGAAAATCAGACATTTACTTCTGTCAAAGGAATTGGTAGCGACAGTTACAGTCAAGAATCTTAACGATAGGGAAGTGATAATAAAACAACACAGTCGTACTGTTACCAAACATTGAACCCTCCCAGGCTATGTTGAATGCCTTTGACTTTTACTCATTCACCCCTGCATATTTAAAGTGGACTTGCCCAGTCTTTGATTTGGCATGGTTCAAATGTGACTCTAGGGATGAATGGGTTAATACTTAAACAATCTATCCTGGACTTGAACACACGCTGGTTACTTAAGTGATTTCGACAAAATCCCAATGGTTGTCTGTAGTATGCATTGCAAATGACTTAACTATTAAACTATTTCATCCGTGTGCTTAATTCATAGTCTGTGTAAAAGACGCTGTACCAATCCACCCAGGCATTGAACCCCGACTTTTTGAGTGGAAGTATCTTCGATATACCAGTGTATGCTCTCGATATACATATCGTCTTTGCACTCTTAGATTTTCTCATGACATAATCGATGCCTCGCTGTTAGCTATTTTATTAGTTCTGCATCTAAGAAACTGACAACTTGCAATACTGATTGACAGTGGTACGTGTACTTTAATTTGAATACCATCAAAGGGCTAGTTTAAGATAAGAACCGGTTAATGTTATCGATGCATTTCATACAAATCGTCCGGGGTCGCGTTCGCCGAGTTACGATCATTAGCCCACCGCCAATGGGTCTCGGGTTCGTGGCCTACATGTTGCTGTCGCCATGTACTGACGGCTTTATCTCTCCTCCTCTATCTCTCTTGTCTATTCTTCCACTCCATACTTTCTCCCTTCAACTCATTTTCCTGTCTTTTCTTCATCTGCTAGATAACCGAACTACTCTGTAGTGAAACGAACGTAAACCAATCAATCAAGCATTCATAATACTGGCCGCAGGTCTGGTTTTTCTCCGGATGATCCCTCCTTCCTCCACCACATAAATCTGTCACGTCCTTAAATGGCTATAGCTGTTAAAAGGACGTACAACGCAAACAAACAAAACAAGACATATCGTCCGCAAGGTAGTGCCTTTTGCGACGAGAAGAGTTGCTTTTATTGTATCACGAAAACATTGAAGGTAGCAGAGAAAATGTGAGATATTGGGAGCGGTATCGTTTGTCCTCTAAGATGATGTGGTGTACCCACCGTTTCCATTGAAGACACTAGGCCATTGCATCCCGGTAACGAAGCCTGCTTTTTCTTGGAAACAGATTCACCAAACCAATTCGCACTTATATCGTGCTCGGGTTTTTCTTTTATCGAAGGTCAATGCCTCCAGGCGAAAAATATGGTAACTTGGATAGTCTGTGAAATATATACTTTACTTTTTTGTATGTTTTTCACTTTTTAGTTCACAAAAAGACACACATTGGCTCCAACTGCGGTCACAAAAAAGGCGTGTACCGAGTATCTTGATACTCTGTATCAATGTACATATACAAAGTATGTACTATAATCCTTGATGTTGATCGTCATCATTGTGTCTGGTTGTTTTAGTTGTCACTGCCCCGGTTCTGACGTTGAGGATGTGACATTTCCCGGATTTGATCTAAATTTACATTGGGATCGCGTCGATTATCAAAAACCGCCTACCATTCTGGAACACCAGATTATTTCTTGTATTTTTTCAATGGTTTCCATATGAATTTTCCTGTATTCATTATGCCGTAATTTTATCGATAAAGAGTCTGAATTCAGTTTTTCGTTCTTTTTTCACTTCGGTATTTTATGTCCGGCCCAAAAGCAATCTTATTGATTGAAATAATATTGTCATTATTATAACCAAAACCTTCTGTGATAATGCTATAATTAATTTTATTCTAAGACTACCTTGTCAATTCATACTGTCATAAGCTACGATGATACCAAAGTTCTAGCAACGTACAGAACTGTTTTGAAGAAAATAAATATTCACATGAAAAATACGAGCACTGCAAGGCAATGTAGTGCAAATAAAGGATGCATTTATTTCCGTCACTATTTGGTTACATTCAATTTATCACAATTTGATATGATGCTGTGGTGATGTAATATTTCAGTCGCTCGCCCTTTTCTTGGCTCTCCAGGACACCAGGCTAACCTGGGTCGCAAACTGTAGTTCCCTGATGGAAAGTTATGTAGATCAATGTAAGTCACCCCAGTGTTCCGAGGAAAAGAGCACAGACGAAACCAATGATCCTTCAGGGATCTCACACCAATCGCTCGCACGGTGTTGTAGTGGTCTGTGGGCTTATTTTCTCGCAGATCAGTTGAAAACCTAAGGGAGAATTGCGCCTACGCTAGGAATGATTTTGTTAAACTTCACCTCGGTTTTTTATGAGACCGTATTAGATAAGCTTTGCGATGATTCGATAAAAATAGCTATTTGACATCATTTTCCCCTACTGAAATGGCAGTCCGAGTCTTTGATGTTGTTCTGATTATCACGTTTTGATTGAAATGGTTGCGCTCGGCTAAGTATACTTCATATTGAAATGGACATCATATGTCAACTATTTGATTGAAACGTTATATTTCTGACGAGATCAAAAAGAAACAAAGGTAATGATTACATTTGATATTAGTGAAATACATCAAAGAGAATTTAACATAACATAATTGATAACCGTTATTGAGTCCACACTGATATATCACAAGTTGGACATCGTAGTATAACCCCCTCCAAGTCACAGTATTCTGGCAGTTGGCCAACCAGATGTGTTTCATTCAGTAAGTAAAGATATGAAGCTAACCCAGTATCGCCTTTCCACATTGTCACTGTATTCTGACAACTGGCCAACCAGATGTGTCTCATTCAGTAGGGAGAAGAGATGAAGCTAACCTGGTATCGCCTTACCACATTGTCACAGTCCTCAGACAACGGGCCAACCAGATATGTCTCATTCAGTAGGGAGAAGAGATGAAGCTAACCTGGTATCGCCTTTCCACATTGTTACTGTTTAACTCCCCGTACTGATTCCGACATGTCTGTGTCTCGGAGTCAGATACGGACAAATATGTTTTCTGATTTGTTGATCCTCCTTGTCTTATCTCGTAATTACTTCGGATATTCTACCGTTATTGACATATGATTCTGTTTCAGATAGGCTGTACATCTCCCATCGCCACTGTCCTAAAAACTCCTCAGGGTAAACGTTAGATCGTCAACAATATTGGATCTTTATAGCAAATTACGTTAATCGATCAAGGAGCTAGCTACGTTAAATCAACTTGAAATACATATATTAACATCATTATTTCAAATATGACCAAAAAAAATCTTTATCATGTATAACCTTTAAGTTTCAAAATTGCACGTGATGTGTATGGTAGACTCTACAGTTTTGACCAGAATTTTGCGAATTGAATATTTTAATGCCTGAAGTTTATTCACTTGAAGAAAGTAGTTTTAAAAGGAAACGACGTGAAAAATCATCTCGTCTGCTCTGAAGCCTTTTCACTAGAATGATTACGCCATTTGCGACCACCTTTGAGGATAACGAAACACAAAACACCGGAAATAAATCCACGTTTCTATAGGAGCGTTCTAATGTTGTAATTTCCCAAGGTAGCGCCGTGTATAAATCTCGTATACGGTTTACAACCCATCTCTGATCGAGTTCGAATTTCATTCCCATCAGCTCAAGTACAAACGACAAACAAACGAGGACCTTGCAGACGACAGCAAACGTTCGATTTCCCGCCACGTCAGGTGTCATTAGTGGAGCTATGGCAAACCATGCCTTATATGTTGTCTCGGCCTCTTACAGACACCCCAGACTATTGTGTACGCATGTGCGTAAACAAACGCACCAATATCTTGGCTCTGAGAATGTGAAATTAACACAGGTATTGTAAACCCATTTTAAATGTAGAAAAATAAACATCGAAACCTTTAAAATCAAAGAAAACAAAAATAAAATGACTGCAAATCGATTTTTGTGAGAGGCGAGTCTTGAAATTTCCACGTTCGTTCTAAATGAACGACAGTTACTGTCGGTGGCAGTTACACATTATATACTTACGATTATATATCAAGGTAAATGTTGACGTGGCCCTCCGAAAAAAAATCTTAAGAACGCTATTGGTTAATCATTATGCTTTGATTTTCTGTGATTCTACCTAGACAGTTAATACGTTAATACGCAACCTGAATAGAAAAAAAAACACATGCGAAGTTTGACCAATAATTGTTATGACTGGGAAAGTCGACTAGTATACGTTACAAAAAAATATGACGCTTAGCGGCTCACTTCTCAAATCTGCGATTTGTTATTGGTTAGTTCATCAATGAATATTTCATGGGGTCACAAATTACCGATATCTTTTTGGAATTCTTGCCATCGCCTCCGGCTCAGGAAATGTATTCAAACATATACTGGGATCCATGGTACATTGCACGTGTGTCTATACACCACTTATGTTATTATATCTCATCTTTATAACAGCGTATCTCATTGGATAATATTGATCTCATTACTTAAAACGTCGTATTTCCTTCTCGCGAGTTAGTTTCCCTGGTCATCTTTCATTCATTAGGGACGTCTCGAGTAATAGGAGTACATACATGTACGAGTTAAAGCCCCTGAGTACTGAATGACTGAAGTGGTCGTACTATGTTAGTGTTACATAAGCCGTGTGGTGGGAAACCGTTATTTGTCTCCCTTCGATAAAACATGTTTCAATCGTGTTTTGCTATCGTTGGAACATTACTAATATCAGGGAAACAAATCCTAATGTTTCCCAACGACAAAGACAATTAAATGAGTCGTTATACGGTGAATGTTTTCGAGTGCGAAAGCACGTTTAAAAATAGTTCTCAGTTACAAGACTAAAATATATAGGCAGTTCAATGGAAAACCATTAAAAAGTATGTACATGTATATTTACTTTTAGACATTAAAAGATTCAAACAAATGAAGTGCGTCAGACATCAAAATATCTACCCAATGTGGGACGGGATCTTAATTTACATTGTATGACCCCGGACTTCTATGACGTCACAATCCAGAACAATGCCAAAAACAAGCATTACACGTTTTGATTGGTTATTATATTCATGTCATTACTGTATTTTCATTGGTTTAAATTTCAGAAAATGCTTTTTTCACAAATGAAAAATATTATTTTATTACTTCTCATTACAGTAAAATTTAACTGTGATTTAACAATTGCTCTTCAAAAATTAATAATCTCGGTATTTTGATATGTGATCCGGTATATGACGGGTCGACAAGCTCGAACTATTTTGACAACAGAATTCTATGCGGAAGGATAGGAAATTCGATTGGTGTACATCTATAAGGTAGATATTTACATAACAGACTTTAATTCAGACGTCCAGGTCACGACACGGGGAAAGATTAAACATGGTTGGAATGTTATGACTAAGACGAATTTATGGAGTCATTTTATTGAAACGTGTCTGGAACAGATAAACAATATCCAATGACATATATCCGGAGTCTATTAACATGGAAAACTCGATAGTCGGGAAAACTCTGAACCTTAGAAGTCAGAAAAACGGTAGAGTCCGAAAACTCGATATCTGGTTAACTCTGTTGTAAACTTACATTTACCCCCTTAGTGGTCCGAAAAGCTCAAAAGTCCAGAAGAAACAAAAGTCTCCAAAAGTCGATTTTTTTTTTATTATTTTTTTTACATACAATGTATAAAGTTTTGGAATTATTGGACCTTTTGACATTCTGGAAAGCTCGAGGGCTGGAAACACTGTACATAGTGGGGAGGACTGGAGGCAGAGAAGCTCGATGTTCTACAATAATGAAAAAAGTATGGATATTTCGACAATTTAGATAACTCGACAGTCCAAAAATAGTGATAAAAATGTTTGGAAAACATGATTATTTTGATTTTGTAGGGTTTAACGTCATTTTGCAAAAGCCAAAGTAATTTAGTGGATTGCCCCCGAAACTCTTAAGCTCATATCTTATCTTTCATCCATCCTAATCATTATCTTTTTGGCGTTTGTTCATAGCAAGCAACGTCGTAAGTCATCAAAAGTTGTAGCGATTGTTCTGGAATCCATTTCCTTGAGGCGCTTGAGTGACTTTTTGGCGAGATTGGATTCGCCACTTATATTGTCTCCTTGGTAAGATTTGCATTGATATTTACAGTGGAAGCGGTTGAATGACACCGAATTCCCTTTGTAACAGCGGAATGGCAATAAACCTACCATATTTGAAAATATCTTGATTCACAATACCCATGGGTGTCGAGCCAAAACGATGCTGTGATTTATGTCGTAATCATGACTGGCATCAATGCTGTGTTGTCTCACCATTACAACAGTTTTAGACAGCTTAAATGATGAAAACTGATAATGACTATACAACAACGTTTTGGAACACTTTCCTCGAAATCACAATTTAAACGCTGGAAGTCAAACAGAAATGGATTTTTTTTAATACTTAATAGCCATTTCAGTATGAGTTGAACTTGTAACAGTCTTTGTATGTATGTTAATTATACACGTGCATTCGTTGGTGTTATTGGTTTATTTTTTTAGCGAGTTTTAAGGTGCCCATCTGAATATCTGAAAGAAATTACAAAAAAAATTGGATTATCTTCTTATAACTTAAATGTAGAAAAAGGGCGATATCAAAACATTGAGCGGAATCGTCGAGTGTGTAATTTATGTTATTTAGATTATGTTGAAGATGAGTTTCATTTTGTTCTTAAATGCCCATGTTATTCTGATTTGCGAGCAAACTTTTTGAAAACTTATTACATTAAAAAAAAAGCATGTTTAAATTGATAGGACTACTGAGTGTGAAAAATACACTTTTGTTACTTGTAACTGATGAGACGAAAGACTCAAAAGTAATAACGGACTTGAACCCTAACACTAATGTCACACAGAGACGGTGTTGTCAAGGGAAAGACCGCCGAAAAGAACGAGTAGATCATCACCTTGAAAAGACAAGAAGACAGAGTTCCGTAACGTTGAAATGGACGCAGTGGATGAAGGTTTGGTATCTCCAATGTCCCCGCAGCAGAAGACACGAAAGAAACCCCGCAATCCTACAGGCCACATTAGTTGCCTCCTCCGCAATCCTACAGGCCACATTAGTTGCCTCCCCCGCAATCCTACAGGCCACATTAGTTGCCTCCTCCGCAATCCTACAGGCCGCATCAGTTGCCTCCTACGCTCTTTAACTGAACCCGCAGGGGATCGTTGAAAGGTGGCTGTCTGGAAGGTTATGAACTATAGATAAATTAGTTAACAGATAGATGGATCCGAATTTGAATTGATGGAATTGATGGATTAGAATAAATGAAAGGAAATGTTAAAGGATTGAGAGATGGATAACCAAATGAACGATTTTGAATGCGAAAAGAAGCAATGAAGTCAAATGAATAAGTTAATTAAATTGAACTTATAATAATGAATAAATTATTAGTTTAAATAGGCTTTTCAATTTAGTCATTTGATTAATCAACATCTTCGACATTTCATTTACAAAAAAAAAAATGATAAAAATGAAGCTCTCCAAATTTGGCCGTTGACTCTGGATCCGTCCCGGCACTAGCCATAGTTTTTGGAATACGAGAAGTGGAAATAAACAAAACAGTACCGCTTTCAATATTTCGAAACCAATGGTCCAGTTCTATTTATCAAATATCTTCTCTACACAAAATCTTAATATTGATAGTGTAATTCTTGAGTTTAGAAGAATTGCTGGTCTATATACGGCCACCGTGTGAACGGAGGGAAGTTCTACAATGACAGTTTATCTATCACATGCAAGGTTTCGAGGAGCTGTTTTAGCGACACTCTTGTCTGGTTTCAATCTTTCCAAGGCCACTTCTCGCATCAGTCGTGGGATTATTTAGAACATTTCACGTCCACGAGTGTAATGCGTCTGGTAATTCCTCTGGTTTCTGACGGAAGGCTCCGATCTATCAGTATAACAAAAGAGGCTAAGGGATATTTTATACAAACACCCAAATTACCGAGTTTTGCAAGGAGAAATGTATGTTGTGTATAAGAAGATAAACAGCACTTCATTTTTATACGATAATACCTACGAGGTATCAAATACTGTAACTCACACACAGAACGCTGAAATTGGAAAAATATAATCCAGTCAACGCCACAAGTGTAGTTTATTTCAAAATAGAAAAGTCAGTGATTAAAAGTGCCGGAATTAGATCTAATCGGAGTTGAACGCTCTCTCAGAGTCAAGGTAAAATAAATATAGACGGAATAGTAAACATTATATATATAGATATAGCAAAGCTACACATTTTAACACATCAGACTTGGATGGTCGGGTGGTGCAGTGGATAGCGCACTTGCCTTTTACCAAGGCGGCCGGGGTTCGATTCCCCGATCGGACGTGAAAAGGTTGGGTTCATCTGTCCTACTACGTGGGTTTTCTCTGGGTACTCCGGTTTCCTCCCACACTAAGAATCTCCGCACGCTAACATCCGGGCCAACAAGAGTGATTCATATAAGTTGAAATAACTTATTTCATAATTGTTGTAAAATAAATAAAGTTTATATTTATATTAAAGGGTGTATATAATAAACCATGCCTCTACTCAAAAGAGTAGCCTTCAAGTGGCGAAACAACACTTCGTTATATCGAAGCGTTGACTAGAAATAAGTTTAAACGTTAACGTGGTGTCTGATATATTGGAATATTCTTAATAGAAACAAATCCAATTTTCATTCACTAAAATCTACCAAGTATACTCTGTTACTAAGATGGCGATATATTGCTATTAAGGTTTATAAAACTATCGAAAATATACATCAAATACAAAAATGCTAGCTGTGAGCGCCGAAATGGCAGCACCGGCTGTATGCTCCCCAGTGAGTTGAGAAAGATGTTGGCTGGTTGCAACGGCCCTATAACCACGGATAATAATTTGTGAACCGCTTTTGAGACGACCTTCGAACTAGGTTGTGAAAAGCGGTATATAAGAACCTCCAATTATTATTTGTATTAAAAATTGCAAACTCGGCGGAAAATATTTGTATTACAAAATCTACCGATATACTATATTACTTAGTTTGCTTACACAATATAACAACTACTCCCCACTACGGACAAACAAGAATCCTCAGTATAGTAAATACCATTATTACAAAATATGCCAATCCGTTTTGTTGATCTGGATTATGCTGATATAAATCCTACTTTAAATGTAATATGCATGTTGCTAGCCTAAACACGCTATAGTGGAGTAACAGCTTTGATAGTATGAGTCATGTTTGTAATCATCAAAGGTTTCCTTGTAATCCTTATATTATGTGGCGTTTTATCTTACATATATCAGTAAAATAGACAAACAAAGAGAGCGTCAACACACCAGGCTTAATTCGGAATTTTAAGTTGAGACGGAAATTGAGCAGTCGAGGAGACAACAAAAGGAAAAATATCATTACCTACCTCAAACAAAAGGAACCGTTATCGCTTACTGCAGTGTAACAGATGCATGACGACAACCAGGTAAATTGATACATACTTAATATAGCATACGTAATAGCTATAGCCAAAGACGCATTAAAAAAGTCAACAAACATTTTATTTACATCATTTTCTTATACCATTGGAGTTGGTCATACATTTCCTCAAGTATTTAACTGTCAAGGCAATCAAAGAACTAGAGCTAAAACTTTGCTCATGGCAAACAAATAATCATTAAGAGGAAATGTCACAACATTTTTTAACCAAAGTGAGAATCTGTGAGCTTTTTAAAAGAATATTGAAAACCAGTATGCATATACTTGTTTCTTTTTGTGTTGGATGCATGTGTATATGTATACCATGGATGTTATTTAATTATTCTGTATAACAATGTATGTCAATGAACGATATTGAATGACACAATATGACATTTTATGACACTGCATATTGCTGAATGACACAGTTTGGAAATGTGTTTCGTTGCATGCCACTGCATGATACCGTATATATTTACACTACATGATACCGTATATATTTACACTACATGATACCGTATATATTTACGATACATGATACCGTATATATTTACACTACATGATACCGTATATATTTACACTACACGATACCGTATATATTTACACTACATGATACCGTATATATTTACACTACACGATACCGTATATATTTACACTATACCATTTTACGTAGTTGCTGTAATGATCATTGGTCAAACCACTAAGCATGCTATTTGGCAAACAGAATGAATTGCTCATTCAAAACACTTTCTTAAAATTTCCACATGGTTATACACTTGTTAGTTTACTTTCTCCATAATGATGCATTGCACTGTTTTTCCTCTGATCATCTTAATAGGTTGATTCTTAAGAAACATATTATCTTCCTCATCACACTTACCTTTAATGTTGTCACTTTATGATTTCCCTTGAACTTATTGTCTAAGTAAGTTAGGTGCGTTCTCAATAAATGGTTATCTTAGTTATTCAAACATGTACATCGAACAAGAAAGTTTCGAACATATTTTAAACCTCAGGTTTAAACATTTGAGAAGTAATTGCTTTGAGCTTAGCAATTGTAAATTGTATTTTCTATAACAAAATCAACTGGTCTTATTCTCCTGGTATTCTTTCAATCTTTTTCATATTATTTATCGATTTTGAGTTTCTATTGCAGTCTGGTTTACACACGGCATTTCTTTCTTTATTTTCTAGAGAATTATTATTATCAAGTAAAACATTAGCATAACAATATCGAAGTTATGACGACCTTTTCTCCAGTCTTTTCACATGATGTCGATTTCCCCACTTATATGTCTAAATCATTATGTCGCAAGTCGGATAGTAAGGACAGAACATAACTCCGTAGAATGACACGTATGTCATCGAAAGCCAGCTCAATCAAAGATGTCGACCGGTCTTCTTTTAGAGGAGTACATTATAGGGATACATATGCAATACTATTGTATTATCCGATGATGCTTACCTTTTAAATTTTCGTGACTTTTTATTGGTTATTTGTTGATGAAGCCAATATAATCTCAATCAATTTGCTTGCGATGTAAACAAATACAGTTTCATAAAATCATTTTAGTAACTTTATTTCCAGGCTGCGTAGGTAATTAGTTTCTATTCTGTATACAGTGATATTACTATATAAAATATACACCTCTATTTATCTGGGGAAAAAATGATGGAATTCCTAATCTCTTCATGATTTCTACATAATACAGCTTTTATCCCCATCTAAAATCATTTGCTGGAGGATTTCAAAGACTACTACCTAACTGTACATTCACTTAATTCACAATCATTCATATAAAATGAATACAAAATAATAGCTTCCCTCTTTTGAAAATCAATGTAGCTTGGACTGCGAAGTTTAAAAAACCCTACTTGTCTTGTGATCAACCGGTCACAAGCAGCTGAGACCAGTTACGCAATGTACTTATATACATTTTTTCTTTCCCTCACATTTGTACAGGGAATATGAACCGGTGAAGAACATTGATACAAGCTGTCGATACTTGTTGAGTTTTAAAGTTTCTCCAAGATAGAAATGTCGACACGATCTTTCATCTTACGCCATAAGAGAGGTACATACGACTGTGAAGGGGAAAATGGACAGCTACTATATACAATGGCCTCACCAGCATTTAACAATTCTTGTGTTAGCTAATTTCATTAGATCTTTTCAGATGTTTGTCAAATGTATGTAAACGATCAATCAACACATAGACATTTAATTAGCTAGTTCATTAGATGCCTTCAGATATTTGTCAAACATATGTCTGCAAACGGTCATAATGTTTTATATACATGAGTATTTATTTATGTTTCCAACAGGTCTATTTTGTGTGTCATTGGTGATGATGATTATGACGATTATCCTTGACCGTACTTCAACACACCTGTCTTCAAAGAGCAACCAAAGACCAAACGACACATCTTCCTCTCGACAATCTATTGTCACAACAGATTCGGACATAAGGAAAGAGCTGGAAAATAATTTGAAACTATGTCCAAGCTCAAGAGGGCGTCTTGGTAATCAGATGTTTGTATATGCAAGCACATATGGCATAGCAAGGTCCGTCAACAGGACAATTGTAATTCCAAAGGATAATATCTTACGAAATGTGTTCAAACTGACAGCATACATCATGCAAAATCGTTCTTTTTCTTATATCCAGTGGAAACAAGTGCCCCCGGAGTTCAGCGGCCGCTTTGATGGCAATATTTATAACAGGGTGATTAGTAACAAATGCGATATTATGCTGATAAGATATTTCCAATCTTGGAAATACTTTGAAAAGTATAAGTCAGAAATTCTGCTGGAATTCTCATTGAAAGATGAATTAAAGGTGATGGCAGATTCAATTCTATATCAAGCTGCGAAATCGTTGTCGGTGGATTCTAAAGAAGGAAGTACCACCACATACATTGGGGTTCATATTAGGCGCGGAGACCTTTTGTGGGATAGCAAGGTACAATTCGGGTACAATGTGGCCACTGGGACTTACATTAAACAATCCATAACATACTTCCTATCAAAGTTCTCTAATCCTGTGTTCATCGTATGTTCTACTACATTAGACTGGGCTAAGCAAGAACTCAGAGACCTAACTAACGTGCATATAAAGTATGTTTACACTAACAAACGGCCGGAAGTGGACTTTGCCGTGTTGGTGGCATGTAACCACACTATTATGACTGTAGGAACGTTCGGATGGTGGGCGGGATACCTTGCCGGAGGTGACGTCATCTACTATAAATACCCAGTAAGGAATAATTCAAAACTGCGGCAACAATTCGATTCGAGCTTTTCAGACTATTTCCCATCCCACTGGATAGGAATGGGTTAAAGACTGGAAGCTGGAAGATTAGTGTCCACCGGTGACTTTCAGTGTAATCAATTTTGATTGAAAAGAGAAGGCATTGAGGATAAAACAAGTCGCATTTTATCATTCATAAAACAGGGTACACGTAGGTATTCTTCTCTTTCGTGATACAGCCGGGGACCGCTTTTATGCTTATACATCCGGGCACTCAATTTAAGATGGAAATTGAAATACAAAAACTAAAAATATGTACTAAGATACACTTTCCTCTTTAAAAGGTTAAAACATTTGAGATGTAGGATACTTTTCAGATACTGTTATTAATCATTCAATATATCTGTACTTTCCTGGAAAACGTCATGAAGTATAGTAAAATAAAAGATGGCTTGTGAAATAATATTACACACTTATTGAGTAGTCGCCAAAACGTTGTTGCAAATGAGAGTGAAATTGGCATCGAAATAGAAAATTTGAATCATGTTATGTTTTTCCGGGACCATATATGAGGAACTACCACAGGACACAATAGCTTTGATAAAAAAAGGAACGCCCACATACCAGGCGTTACTAAGTAGGTAGGTAAGACCACGCCAACCCCGCCAGTCACCAGACGCTGGTTAAATTATTGAGGCAGCATATGATTATATCAATGTCTGTGGTGTGGATTAGTATGCAATACTTCTAGCGTACACACATTATATAGCAGCCCAATCGATATCTACTCTGCATGCTCCTTATACGTCCATCTGTTGAAACTTATTCCAAGTCATGCATCAACTGCTCCCAATTAAACTCTTGTCAGATTTATGAAATTTGTATGACTTTTAGTGTGTGTGTTATATTTTGAAATGCTGACGTTATTAAAAAAGAAGTTGACTTGTGTAGTATACGATAAAAATACTTTGATATGATACTTTCTATAGCTTAAGGTGATTCGAGCCTTTCGTAATTAGCCAGCCGATTTTGTTGAAACTTTGATATTAGTATAATGAGAACATAAG
>JAUMHH010163468.1:0-17233 GCA_032359455.1 Chlamys rubida | reverse complement strand
GTAGGCTTATACAATGACAAGTGAAGGAGTAGGCTTATACAATGACAAGTGAAGGAGTAGGCTTATACAATGACAAGTGAAGGAGTAGGCTTATACAATGACAAGCGAAGGAGTAGGCGTATACAGTGACAAGTGAAGGAGTAGGCTTATACAATGACAAGTGAAGGAGTAGGCGTATACAATAATAGATAAAGTTGGCGTATACAGTGATAAGTGAAGGAGTAGGCGTAAACAGTGATAAGTGAAGGAGTAGGCGTATACAGTGATAAGTGAAGGAGTTGGCGTATACAATGATAAGTAAAGGAGTAGGCGTATACAATGATACGTACAGGAGTAGGCGTATACAATGATACGTACAGGAGTAGGCGTATACAATGATTATTGAAGGTGCAGGCATATACAATGATTAGCACAGGAGTAGGCGTATACAATGATCAGTACAGGAGTAGGCGTATACAATGATAAGTACAGGAGTAGGCGTATACAATGATAAGTACAGGAGTAGGCGTATACAATGATAAGTAAAGGATAAGGCGTAAACAATGATAAGTTCCGGAGTAGGCATAGACAATAAATAGAGAAGGAGCAGTCGTATTGGACCCGAGTAGGCGTAGACAATTATTAGTAAATATTTGAGAACTTTATTGCATCACTATATCAATATCGCTTCCTGGTTAACCTCTTTGTGTTCATATGACATTATCACATGTTTTGCTTCAGCTCTTTACTAACCCTTCTGTTTTAATATGATATCATTACTCAAATGTCAGGCCCTTCTATGAAAATAGCAAACCAATCGGAAACATTATGTTGTCGTGTTTATTACAAAAATGAAAAAAAATATGTGAAGAGAAAAAGTTAGAAGTTTGTGAATGGCCACAGATGTATCTCCTCATCAACCTGGGTGTTTCGTGGTATCTGTTGTTGAGAGATTCAGGATAAAACCTGGCGGAATTTGTGAGATAATTTAGTTAAATATTTGCCCATTACATCAGCCAGATGTGCGATATGTATATTATATTGAGATAACGAGTCAATCGGAACACGTGTATTACATGAGCGATGTTTATCACTTCAATGTCTTACATGTCAAGGGCAGACAACTTTTCTGGTGCCGCTTGTGTAACCGTTCATTGATAACATTAATTACCAGCCTGGCGGGTCTAATGGTTCTCTATTACACTACGGTACATGTGGGGATTAAAGAGAAATTAGTACAGCATCGCAATATCGTAGCAACTCATAAATACAGCGGCCTATCTAACGAATGGATACATTTCATTTGTTTTCATTAACACGAAGTCCGAAAACTGGAATGTCGTAAACGATAATAGCCATGAAAGATTACGTCATGGGTATATCGACACTTCCTACTTCCGGTGTTCATGTTATGTCTAGATTCGTCAAGTTTACAGCTTACAACGTGAAACTTAATTGTTTTTTCATCAATACATGTCGTTTTATATTTTCAAGTATGATTGTTTGTTGTGATTTTTGTTGTTATCTTAGCTGTTGTAGTTATTTGTGTATGTCTTGTTGGTGCCGTGCTTTAAGTACCAGAACGAGACATGGTTTAAATCTATCAGGAGCGGATCTACGATTTACAGGGCGAGCGACGTTTACATTCCTTTCATTCTGTATAAGGAAACATACGACATCTAACTCGCACTGTTTACGTTGCTGCCGTGTGTCACATCCGGTTACACATTCAACGAGCGTGTAACACGTATAGATAACCTCACGTCAAAGTTGGAAATATGTCAGAAGTAATATAGTGGTAGAAAATCATACAAAGGGATTAAGTCCGTCCGTAAACACATGACGGTGGTACGTACAAGTCAGCTGAATTTCCTAATGAACAATCAAGCTGTTCTGAAACAGTATTGTATTTTTAAATGTTGAATAAGTTTTGAAAACTATTTTCATCTCACTGTACAATTACGCACTGAATATTAATCCTATATGCTTGCACCCAATGACGAAAATGACATTCAATTTTGCATAACACAGGTGACCTCATCACTGCGTATTGATACACTAAAATGACGTAGCACAGGGCGTATTCGGGTCACCTTCGCCGTGAAACAGCACTCGATGAGTTTTTGCTATGCTTAAAATATATGAATTAACATTAAGCATGATTGACTTGATTGACTTGATTGTTAAGCTAAAATAAGGTTTAAAGTATATGATAATATTATACGACGTGTATAAATTCTGCAGTTTCAATTGTTTATTTGTTTTGTTTATGCTTGCATCGGAAAATTCAAAGCACTTAAAAATGCTACCGCGATTCTTGGAATATGTCAAGAAAGACAATGTTATTATGAACTCATAAATGTTGAAAAAATAATGTTCATACCATTCATAAACTGGTATTATCTGCATACTACACATCATTCATAAACTGGTGCTATCTGCATATAACTCACCATTCATTAACTGGTACTATCTCCATATAACTCACCATTCATTAACTGGTACTATCTGCATACAACTCACCATTCATAAACTGGTACTATCTCCATACAACTCACCATTCATTAACTGGTACTATCTGCATACAACTCACCATTCATTAACTGGTACTATCCACATACAGCACCCCATTCATTAACTGGTACTATCTGCATACAACACACTATTATTAACTGGTACTATGTGCGTACAACACACCATTCATTGACTGGTAATATCTCCATACAACTCACCATTCATAAACTGGTAACACACCATTCATAACATTGTACTATCAGAAGGGAGCGAAATACTGTGGTTGAACACTAGATTCCTACCACAACGTAACCTTGACCCACCTGTAAGTTACCGACCACGTGATGTATCAGTCTGTTTATCTACATACTTACAAGTACCGGGATGAGATACCAATCTCATCAGATAATTTATTTACTTAAAATATGCCAAATATTTTTCAAGGTCTTAACTTGTTTTGAAAGAATGGAAGAAAGATGTCAAACTATGGGTAAGTTATGGCGATCGTTGGCAGTTTCCGGCGAGTCTGTGCAACTGTTGATTGGGAGGGAAGACAAACGTTTATTCAACTACATTATGCCGGAAACATATAAATGAGAAAATTAACATGCCAAACAAAGTCTTATTATTGGTTTTTACAAGTCAAAACGACTTGATACGTACTGAACAATGTCATGAATTAAAAAAGCATGGCCCCTTCCAAGGGATGTCAGAGGTCGCAAGAACATTGGTGTTCCACACAATGTCAGAGGTCACAAGGACACTGTCCATGTCAGAGCTAGGTCACAAGGACATTGGCGTACCAAACCATGGCAAAGGTCATAAAGACATTGGCGTACCAAACCATGACAGAGGTCAAAAAGACATTGGCGTACCAAACCATGACAGAGGTCACAAAGACATTGGCGTACCAAACTATGACAGTGGTCATAAAGACATTGGCGTACCAAACTACGACAGAGGTCACAAAACACTGGCGTACCAAACCATGACAAAGGTCATATGGACATTGACGTACCAAACCATGACAGAGGTCACAAGGACATTGACGTACCAAACCATGACAGAGGTCACAAAGACATGGACATACCAAACTATGTCAGAGGTCACAAAGACATGGACATACCAAACAATGTCAGAGGTCACAAAGACATGGTCATACCAAACAATGTCAGAGGTCACACAGACATGGGCATACCAAACAATGTCAGAGGTCACAAGGACAAGGGCATACCAAACAATGACAGAGGTCACAAGGACAACGGCATACCAAACAATGTCAGAGATCACAAAGACATGGACATACCAAACAATGTCAGAGGTCACAAAGACATGGACATACCAAACAATGTCAGAGGTCACAAAGACATGGGCATACCAAACAATGTCAGAGGTCACAAAGACATGGACATACCAAACAAAGTCAGAGGTCACAAAGACATGGGCATACCAAACAATGTCAGAGGTCACAAAGACATGGACATACCAAACAATGTCAGAGGTCACAAAGACATGGGCATATCTAATAATGTCAGAGGTCACCAACACATCTATATAGGCGTACTAATAATTTGTCAGAGGTCACAAGGACGTGGGCATACCAACAATGTCAGAGGTCACAAGGACGTGTGCATACCAACAATGGCAGAGGTCATAAGGACGTGTGCGTACCAAATAAATCAAGACATCACATGCTGATATACATGATTACATGCAGAGAACGTGTTGACTTAAACACCTTTAAACAGGCAAGATGGAGGCCGAAGGTCGGAACTCCCCGCTGTACCATAGGCGATTACTCTATGGTATATAAATATAGCCGAAAACCTGTTATTTATAATGTATATACATAAATATAGCTGAGTACATGTTACCCCGACCCTGTCGTATACAATCCAGACCGCACGTCATAATCCTACACTGCGCCATTTATCATTTTTATATCTTAGTAATCGTATACACATCGATATGTTCTACCCTCGCCGACAAACAGATAAAAAGCGATGACAGGATTGATACTAGGTACGACCTGCCTTTGTCACAAACCTTAATATACTTTCTGTCTGCGGTATGTGTCTATTAAAAGGGCTCACTATGAAATAATGATTACATATTTTCTAAATTGAGATACCCTAACCGTAAATAGATATAAAGGAAATCATTGTTACGGAACGAGGAGGGTTTAAAATTGCAAGATAATTTCTTTGGCGAGTATTCACGTTAATTGTAGGTTTAGATATCCCCATTCGACTTAAATCACGGCTGGTGTCAGGTGCCTGACACAATGGCACGTCCTGGGATGTTCGCTGTTCTCTCCTTTGACACACTTTTTCACTTACGCCTTGCTCTGTTGACGTCTAGTCCGTCCACTATAGTTACCTGTTAGTTCCTGTATTAGCTGTGAATCCGGCCGTGTGTAAACACGTCCACCTTGTAACATATTAATTAATGTCAGGTGACAGTGCCGCCACATTATACATCATGTGTTACCAGTAGTGCTCCTACACAATAACTTAAATGGATTACAATTTAAATACGAAAATACCGCCGTTTTAGAGTGAAACAGCTTTAGTTCATGTGTAAGTTCAGCTCGTACGTGTCGCAGCTTAAAAGGCAATATAACTAACAGCGATTACTCATTAAAAACCTTCTCTATTAAGTCCTTAAATCGCCAGGTCTCCTTTCACAGGCTCTAGTCACAATTAAGGGACTAATACTACTCTCAGTGTTGGTTACTCTAGGTTCTTAGGGATAAATAAAAGATAAGAAAAGAAAAAGGAGTTAACAACAACATCAACTCGACTTCTACAGCAATGGTATTGCACTGAAACCTGAAATTATACAAACTTGGCTTCCTGTTTGAGAGAAGATCTCCAAGATATCATCAAGCCACGAAAATTCGACTTCCTATTTAAGAGTAATATTCTCCGAAATATCAATCGAACTTGTCTTTCTTTTCAAGTAGTATTATATGGTGATAGATATATTGATGAACAATAGTATTATACTGTGATAGATATATTGTTGAACAGTAGAATTATAAGTGGATAGATTAATAGAATATGTCTTCCCAATGTGGTTAGATTTGGAAATCTCCACCCAAGGGTAAGGTTATTTAGTTTCAAACACGAGGCTTGCCCTACTCTAATTAACAAAAATATTGACAACTCAGTTTGAATCATAACTTTACAAACGTTAAAATGTATCGGACGCAAAGACGAAGTGACCACAACATTGATTAATGAGCAGCAATAGCAATAGTCCCGTGATTGCTGACAGTTACATAAATGTAGTTTGATGATCTTTTTTAAAACTTGGATAATTTTACCACATATATACATGACTACACACAATATAGCATAATGTTAACGCCTAATGAAAATCTATACGTATAAATGGTGATGTATAAATGGCGCAGACACCGGAATGTTATTATTTCACATGCATATTTTTACGTGTTTTCTTTAAACAGGTGCACGATTGCTAGGTCCCATTCACATGACAAGCTTTATCACACCCTCGTTATCAGAAGTCATGTGGTCTGGTAGGCTCTACTTTATAATGAGAAATTAGTGGGATTTATAGATTTGACCTTTAAGACATTCTCCAAGTTAACAAGCTCATCTATAGGGTAATCACAGACTGGCTGTAGAGTACACGTGACCTTGTAGCATTAGTATGTGTTATCTATCAACCAGTCATCATATGCTTCATACAATGTATAACCTGATGGCCGAAATAATGAGAACGCGCAAAAATAGCGCGTAAATGTGGAAGCCAAGCTTATCAGATGGTATATATATATTTGAACTCACAATAAATCACTGTTGGCATAAACGTCGATCTGTGGTCGGACATTGTAAAATCTCAACCAACAGATATCGGAGATATTGATTAACATACGATTTTGTATCGTACCGGAAGTACTAACAGGAAGTGATAAAGACGCTACGTCAGTACTGGCTTTCCCGATAAACTATTATTATTGGAGGTATTTGTTCGATTAGACTATTGTAATTCATCACTTTCTCCTAAATTAGCAATTCATTACCCTCGATTGTTGATGTCCGGCGTTTTGAAAAGAATGACCTGCGGTCGTTCCGAAATAGATTGATCACGAAGTTGTAGAGGATAGAAAGCATGGCCTCTGATAGAATCTAATCTAGTTCCGTGTATAACGTGAACAGTAAACCTAAAACAGGCCATGGATATAAATCCATGACCAGTGCTGAACATGGACATATATTTACTGATTGGTAAGAACTGGGACTCCTCTAGCGAAAGGACATTAATAGTCTGTTGGTATAGACCAATTGTCACGGGCTATTACTTTGTACTGTGTAAGGTCCCAGCCCCTAATATATGTATAAGTTTAACACCTATTATCTATTACTGTGTAAGGGTCCAGCCCCTAATTTCTATGTACATATAATACCTATTATTCAGTGCTGTTTAAGGGTCCAGCCCCTAATATATATGTACGTATAGCACCTATTATTTAGTACTATGTAAGATTTGGTTTGGTTTAATTTTGTTTAACGTTCTATTAACAGCTAAGGTTATTTAAGGTCTTGCCTCCTTGTGATAGCGCGGATCTGATGCCGATTTTATAGGGCTATCTCACTGAAATGCCATGCCGAAGGCACCCATCACAGCATTCCGCCCGGTCACATTATACTGACAACAGGTGCACCAGGCAGGTATTAGATGATAATCAAATCATCAATATCAATACTGTAAACGGAAATAACATATTTCCTAACTTTTGGCTTGAATGTTGAGCGTTCGCCCAAGTGAGGAAGGCAATGGGTTCTGTCCCAAGGCCGGGACATACGAAAGTCCTTAAAAATGGTAGTTGCTATTCTCTGCTTAACGTTCAGCATTAGTGAGATAGCACTATAAAGTCGGCATCAGATCCACGCTATCACAAGGAGGCAAGCACACCAACATATCCTGTCTCCTGCATACACACATGCAAGCACACATACACTACAAACATGGAGGTGCGTCCTTAAATGACCTTAGCTGTCCATAGGACGTTAAACAAAATTAAACCAAACCAAAACCAAACTGCTTTCGTTGTCACTACCCAGACTCTCACTTGGAGGACTTGACATGCATTGGATTAGACCTGAGCCGAAAACGCATACCTTTATAAAAAAAAACAGTAGTTCTTATTCGTGCATCACATCTGCACAACACAAATTCGTATGTGTCTACTATGTGATACATTCCGACTGTTCATTGTTGAATTGAGTAATTTGCTATGTAACTTTGCTGTCGTTGGTTATAATTGAGTAATTTGCTATGTAACTTTGCTGTCTTTGGTTCTAATTGGCTGATTTGCATAACTGGCATTAGATGCATGAATTGTGCTTTTGGTTTTCATTGGCTGACTTGTGTCTTTGTCTTCGTGAGGTTTGGAGTTATGACGTTTGTTTTCATTGGCTGAGCTATGCCATTCAATTTTGCTTGAATTGTGCCGTTAATTGTGTCCTTGGCATTGGTTTTGGTTTGCTGAGATGCATCGATGCTAATTTGAGCCATTGATCTTATGTCGGAGTTCTATCATTGGTTTTCATTGTCTGAGTGTTGTGTTATTGGATTTCATTGGCTGATCTGTATCATGGGATAGCATTAGCTGAGTTGTACCATTTCATTATATTAGTTGAGCTGTGTGATTAGTTCGATCAGTACAAACAGTTGATGAGCGCCATATAACGACACCATATTTATCTGACATAACCGATGTCTACGGCGTTACTTTTCATTAACATAAGACCCACATTGTAAAACAAAATTTAGGAACAGTATGTAACGTGGTACTAGCTAGTCAAACAACATACATGTATAGCAAAACATGTCACAATACCATCTCCCTAAAACAGCTACATTGACGATCCTTAAAGTACAGATAACATGCAATCGTCAAAGCTTACATGTTTTTCTAACTAGTAAAAAATGTGTTATGGGTTGTGCCGGTACGCGATGTCGTGAATGTTTGGAATAAAACATTAAAAAGACAAGGATCATTGCATCACAGATTAGCTGATATTTTAATTTCCAGAACATCTGCATGTTGAAATGGCAGACAGGTACAACAGATCGGACAGGAATGGTCCCGCCTTACCCCTAGCTTGTCCTCCGACCACTTGGCGGTCTCGGATGATAATACACAGACCGGTACAAGTATTATTTCGCGTGTTGTCTGTCTATCGGCACAGGCCGTACTTTCTTCTTATAGCCTGTAGTGTTGATTTATACCTAGGCTAATATTTCAATTGAAACAGATCCACATCGGCTGGCCCAGTCGTTCACATACAATACAATATGATAGGGATGCAGTATGATAATGAGGAAACACGACATGGCATTTTAACATGCATTATATTCTTTATCGCCCCAAATTCCTTAAACATTTTTTTCCTCATGAAATGCATTTTCTATGGAATCTCAAGTACCAAAGTATCGCACGCAAGATTATAAATGTAAAACAGAATTCAAACAAATAAAAAAATCGAATACATTTACATATTTGACCAAAATTTGTATAATGAGAAGTTCGAGTCCAGTGGAAGTAAGTAAGTAATTATGCTTAAACAACCCTTCCCCTTGGTGACCGTAACGCAGATACCCGGGGGAGGCCATAGACGTTAGAGGTTACCGTAGTGTAAAGACGGAGGGTCAGATCTAGAGGTGTACGGGGACTAGCGCGCAGTAAGTATACCTTGTAAGATAATTAAGAGAATACATGGGCCCGGCGGGGGAGGGGTCTGTGTACGTATTAGGTAACATAAACACCTGTCACAGGCGTGTCCGGAATTATCACCACATTGGCGTGCAATTTACGACAACCAGAAACAAAACACATAACTTCTGTGGCGATACAGCCATGTATAACCATAGCCGATGTGCACAATTCCTCGTACATTTCTCTATACATTTTCACCACATGTTTCCCACTGGACAGTAATGTTTCCCGTATACATATGTAGCGGAACTAGACTGGGTCTTTCGTCGGCGACCAGGTAGCTCAGAAGGTAGAGCGTCAGTCTAGTAGCGTGCGTAGGGTCACGGATTCGAGTCCCAGTCTCCCCGTGCATTTCACATCTCCTGTTACAGTGGTGACTGTGACCAACCCTTGTGTCAAGCATTTGGTATAGGTTTGGCAAGGGGAATCCGAACCAAAGACTTACAAAAAGAAGGAAGGAATGTAGCAGAACTGGTCTAGGTGGATGGTCGACAATTAGGTAGCTGAATTAGTAGGGTGTCCGTCTAGAGTTCGGAGATTCCGGGTTCAAATCTGTTTCCCACTATACATATCTGTTTCCCCACCATACATATCTGTTTACCACTATACATATATGTTTCCCACTATACATAACTGCGTCCCACTATACATATCTGTTTCCCCACTATATATATGTTTCCCACTATACATATCTGTTTCCCACTATACATATCTGTGTCCCACTATACATATATGTTTCCCACTATACATATATGTTTACCACTATACATATATGTTTCCCACTATACATATCTGTGTCCCACTATACATATCTGTTTCCCCACTATACATATCTGTGTCCCACTATACATATCTGTTTCCCACTATACATATCTGTTTCCCACTATACATATCTGTTTCCCCACTATACATATCTGTGTCCCACTATACATATCTGTGTCCCACTATACATATCTGTTTCCCACTATACATATCTGTGTCCCACTATACGTATCTGTTTCTCCACTATATATATGTTTCCCACTATATATATGTTTCCCCACTATATATATGTTTCCCACTATATATATGTTTCCCCACTATATATATATTTCCCACTATATATATGTTTCCCACTATATATATGTTTCCCACTATATATATGTTTCCCCACTACATATATGTTTCCCACTATATATATGTTTCCCCACTATATATATATTTCCCACTATATATATGTTTCCCCACTATATATATGTTTCCCACTATATATATGTTTCCCACTATTTATATGTTTCCCCACTATATATATGTTTCCCACTATTTATATGTTTCCCCACTATACATATCTGTTTTCCCACTAAACATATATATCCGTAATTGTTATGACGATCGCTGTAGTGATGTATAGCTGGTGAACAATCACTCAAGATTGTGTTTTTAAAACATGTCACTTTTTAAAAAGAATACCGCTGATTTTCTGACCCCTAAAAACAGTTCGAGGAGCGTGTGATAGTCATAACTTTCCTTTGATTTTATGTCCGAAAAGTAAAATATACCTACAGAGTAATATACAGTTTGACTTCGTGGAATTATTTGACCTTTCAGAAATTTGAATCAATGGGGCGTGGTCCGGCAGACATTTATTTCGGACAGCAATGGAGTGGGTGTCTACTGACCATAGGACTTCCGGACTGGACTTTCCCAATGACTCAGGAGTGTGAAACATATCCGACATGTTTGTGTGGGCGAGGAACCTCTCATCAAAATTATAGCTCATTTATCTGAAGTCAAAATATCGAATTTGGCGTTACTCCCTCATACTAATATACCGTCGGATGTGTAACCGACCCCTCCTCTCCAGGGGGTACCGGTCAGGTTCGCGTGGGCTTGTCCGGAGAGTTGGAAATGTACTGTAATTACGATAAGTATTCTTGGTTAATTCTATTCAAATTGGATATCGTTCTTCAAATATTGCGCTTTAATGTTATTAATACAAGTTATATTAAGTAAGGACTGTGACTGGTTAATGAAGACAGTGGCTATATGACCTGCTAAAGTACACAGGAATCGCGAGAACATTTACTTCACACTGGTACAAGGTCGCACTAGTCCATGACCTCCCTACCTCCCCAACTCTACCTTCTCCGCCTCCACGTGACCTGACCTCCCTCCCCGTCCCTCCCTTCCCTCCCACGCCACATTCCACAGTACTCAATCACACGCTGTTTGGGAGTGAGGATTCAGGGAGGAGAAGGTCGGCGTCAAGGTCCGGTAATTCAACATGAAAAATTCAAAGCTATCCATCTACACTTCTCAGCAGAGCTGTCTGTGTCATCCGAAAGAAAAGCAGTTGAAAAATTTAAAGAGTGGTCACGGATGAAAAATAAAATCAACAAAGTTCTGTTTTCTTAATGTGTCGAACAGTGAACTTTTGTTTCACGAAGAGGAAGGGGTACCCCTGAGGTGGTGGTATCGTGGAGAGGAAGGGGTACCCCTGAAGTGGTCGTATTATAGAGAGGGAGGGGTACCCCTGAAGTAGTGGTATCGTGAAGAGGAAGGGGTACCCCTGAAGTGGTGGTATTGTAGAGAGGAAGGGGTACTCCTGAAGTAGTGGTATTGTAGATAGGGAGGGGTACCCCTTCAGTAGTCGTATTGTAGAGAGGGGTGGGTATCCCTGAAGTAGTGGTATTGTAGAGAGGGAGAGGTACCACTGAAATGGTAGTATCGTAGAGAGGAAGGGGTACTCCTGAAGTAGTGGTATCGTGGAGAGGAAGGGGTACCCCTGAAGTGGTGGTATTGTAGAGAGGGAGGGGTAACCCTTAAGTTGTCGTAATGTAGAGAGGGAGGGGTACCCCTGAAGTAGTGGTATCGTGGAGAGGAAGGGGTACCCCTAAAGGGGTGGTATTGTAGAAAGGAAGGGGTACTCCTGAAGTAGTGGTATTGTAGAGAGGGAGGGGTACCCCTTAAGTTGTCGTATTGTAGAGAGGGAGTGGTACCCCTGAAATGGTGGTATCGTAGAGAGGAAGGGGTACTCCTGAAGTAGTGGTATCGTTTAGAGGAAGGGGTACCCCTGAAGTAATGGTATCGTGGAGAGGGAGGGGTACCCCTGAAGTGATGTATCGTTGAGAGGAAGTGGTACCCCTGAAATGGTGGTATCGTGGAGAGGGAGGGGTACCCCTGAGGTGGTGGTATCGTTGAGAGGGAGAGGTACCCCTGGAGTGGTCGTATTGTAGAGAAGGAGGGGTACCCCTGAAGTTGTGGTCTTATTGATTTGGTACATGTATTGTTGACAAGGACAACCTGAAAATGTTGGCATCGTGGAAACCTGCGGTAGTGGTATTTAAGAGAGGGGGAATCCCCTAAAGAGGTCACATTCTTTGAGTTGAACCGATATCCCAGAAAATGTGGTATCGTAGAGAGGAAGGCATAACCATTTAATGGTGATTTCGTCGAGAAGAAGAGATAACCAATTGTTAACTAATTTGATGACAGACCCCAGTGTTACACCGTTTGATGACAGACTCCAGTGTTACATCATTTGATGACAGACCTCAGTGTTACATCAAATGATGACAGACAGTGTTACAGCATTTGTTGACGGACCCATGCAGCGTTAACCGTTTGATGACAGACCGAGTGCGACTTTTTGATGAAACACCAGTGTATCGACGTTTTAAGACAGATCCAGTATAATAACAACTTTTGATGACAGTTCATTTAAAGCAGGAAGTCATGCATACAAGTGCTAGAGAGAGATATAATATTACATAACAAAATACCTTTCATATGCTTTTTATGTCGACTATAAATACTTTTTGATATCCCGTTGATACGACTGAGGTCGTTAAAAGTCTAAAGAATTCTGGTTTCTAGTTTTGTTGACAGTTCTGCCCTACATAATAAAAGTTCACTCCGAGATAAACAAACAAATAACCAGAACATACACTTGCTTCTCTTACAAGCTGGAACTGTATATTACGACATTATACAGTATAAACCTAAAAAATGGATTTGAAAGTATATAATAACTACACAAAGAGCGGTGAGGTTGTTTAGAGTCTGGTACAGATTGACACTTATCCCAACATGGTACTGGCTATAGACAATCTAGTACAGATAAGACACTGGCCCCTCACTATACTGACGATAGACAGAGTTGTGAGGTTGTTTACAGTCTGGTACAGATAAGTCACTGATCCCTCACTATACTGACTATAGACAGAGTTGTGAGGTTGTTTACAGTCTGGTACAAATAAGTCACTGGCCCCTCACTATACTGACTATAGACAGAGCTGTGAGGTTGTTTACAGTCTGGTACAGATAAGTCACTGGCCCCTCACTATACTGACGATAGACAGAGCTGTGAGGTTGTTTACAGTCTGGTACAGATACGTCACTGGCCCCTCACTATACTGACTATAGACAGAGTTGTGAGGTTGTTTACAGTCTGGTACAAATAAGCCACTGGCCCCTCACTATACTGACTATAAACAGAATTGTGAGGTTGTTTACAGTCTGGTACAGATAAGTCACTGGCACCTCGCTTTACTGACGATAGACAGAGCTGTGAGGTTGTTTACAGTCTGGTACAGATAAGTCACTGGTCCCTCACTATACTGACGATAGACAGAGCTGTGAGGTTGTTTACGGTCTGGTACAGATAAGTCACCGGTCCTCTCACTATACTGACTATAGGCAGAGTTGTGAGGTTGTTTGCAGTCTGGTACTGATGACAGACCAAAGTGTTACATCATTTGACGACATACTCCAGTGTTACATCATTTGACGACAGCCTCCAGCGTTACAACGGTTGAGTACAGACCAAAGTGTTACATCATTTAATGACAGACCCCAGTGTTGCATCATTTGAAGACAGACCCCAGCGTTACATCATATGATGAAAGCCCCAAGTGTTACATCATTTGTTGACAGACACCAGTGTTGCATCATTTGATGACATACTTGAAGCTCCAGTGTTACATCATTAGATAACAGACCCAAGTGTTATAACGGTTGATGACAGAACCCCGGGTGGTACATCGTTTGATGACAGACCTCAGTGTTACATCATTAGATAACAGACCCCAGCGTTACATCATTTGATGACAGACCTCAGTGTTACATCATTTGATGTCAGACCCCAGCGTTACATCATATAATGACAGCCCCAAGTGTTACATCATTAGATAACAGACTCCAGCGTTGTTTCACCGTTTGATGTCAGACCCCAGTGTTACATCATTTGATGTCAGACCCCAGTGCAACATCATTTGATGACGGACCCCAGTGTTACATCATTTGATGACAGACCCCAGTGTTACATCATTTGATGACGGACCCCAGTGTTACATCATTTGATGACAGACCCAAGTGTTACAACATATGATGACAGACCGTGTGTGACTATTTGATAAAACACAAGTGTATAATAACAACTTTTGATGACAGCCCATTAAAAACAGGAAGTCATGCATGCAGGAATTAAACGTACTTCACAAGTGCTAGAGAGAGATATAATATTACATAACAAAATACCTTCCTTAATGCTTTTAATGTCGACTATAAATACTTTTTGATATCCCGTTTTAACGACTGTGGTCGTTAACGTCAGAAGTCTAAAGAATGCTGGTTTCTAGGTTTGTTGACAGTTCTGCCCTACATAATAAAAGTTCACTCCGAGATAAACAAATAACCAGTACACAGATACTCCTCATAATGTCATCATAAACTTGCTGCTTTTCCAAGCTGAAACTATTTATTTTGACATTATACCTAATAAGGGGATTTTGAAACACAATGAGCGATGAGGTTGTTTACAGTCTGGTACAGATAAGTCGCTGATCCCAACATGATACTGGCTATAGACAATCTGGTACAGATAAGTCACTGATCCCTCACTATACTGACTATAGACAGAGTTTTGAGGTTGTTTACAATCTGGTACAGATAAGTCACTGGCCCCTCACTATACTGACGATAGACAGAACTATGAGATTGTTTACAGTCTGGTACAGATACGTCACTGGCCCCTCACTATACTGACTATAGACAGAATTGTGAGATTGTTTACAGTCTGGTAAAGATACGTCACTGCCCCCTCACTATACTGACTATAGACAGAGTTGTGAGGTTGTTTACAGTCTGGTACAGATAAGTCACTGATCCCTCACTATACTGACTATAAACAGAGTTGTGAGGTCGTTTACGTCTGGTACAGATAAGTCACCGGTCCTCTCACTATAATTAATAAACTAATTGAAGTAGAAATATAATGAAAATTGTTATCAATAGCTTTGATACTTGGCACACGTGACATAACCCCTTTTTCTATCGTGTTATTGTACATGCCCTTATTGTGTTGGTGTGTTGTTTACACTGTTAAGACTATATTTTGGCCCCGTAAGACCTTACCGTATGTCGATGGCCGTTTAAGATTATAGATTATTATGACGATGGGCCATAACGACTACTGTGTTACCCACTATAACCTTATGTGTTAATTGTCCGTCAACTGTACCGTGTGGGCATGTATGACCATATTACGGTGATACTGCGTCAACTGTACCGTGTGGGCCTGTATGACCATATTACGGCGATACTGCGTCAACACTACCGTGTGGGCCTGTAGGACCATATTACGGTGATACTGCGTCAACACTACCGTGTGGGCCTGTAGGACCATATTACGGTGATACTGCGTCAACACTACCGTGTGTGCCTGTAGGACCATATTACGGTGATACTGCGTCAACACTACCGTGTGGCTGTGTATGGCATTCCAAAAATTGTAAATATAAGTATTGAACCGCTTGTTAAAATTATAGTGTCTCATGGTCAAGGAAAATACGCAATTGCTCCCATGATCGTTTCCATGTTGCGGTTTTCTAGTATTGAATTCATTTCACCGCTGGTCTCGCGTTGGACGTGCTGAACAATAACAGTTCAGTAGCATGCATCTGCATTCCTGGTAAGGGATGATTGTCCACTCCTTCGTTCTGGGATTAAATTAGGCGCCAAATTATTCCCTAATCTAATAACCAATGCTGAACTTGAAATGATCCAAAATTCTGAAATCGGTAGTAGCTATACTTCACGGCTGAGGTTACAACGTCCAAAGGTCGATCCCTGGGGTTGACATTTATCATTAAATATAAAACAGAAACTGAACCGACAAAATAGTTATTTCAAATAGACAGGTGCCGGATTCCAGACGATATCCTTAAACTGAATACCAGTGGTGACGTTAATCACGAACAGGTATACCACAGGCACGCGGAAGAAGGGGAATACACCCTCAGATCAACGTTCGTGTATATTCGTTATCACGACGAGGCCATTTGTTATCTCTCGGATGGAATTAGTGTACACAAAGATGTTCCGAGAACAAGGATAGAAAACGAAGGCAGCCACAAGCATGCGACTTCCGTGGGAGATCTCCGGTCCACGACGGTTACTACCCACACCATACATTGATGTGGTTAAACATTAACCCAACCTCTTAATTGTGTATCAAAAATCTCCACAAGTTAAAATACCTTCAGCTGAGTCCATCCCAGTGACCCAGATATTTATAGTACTTGGTAAAAGTTTGGCATAGTATGCTCAAATAATAATTTGATGATAATTGAGTTTTATTGTTGTTATTAAGCATAACATTTAATAACATTAAGGCACGTCATTTGGCGGCGTGTTACCTGTGTGACGTCATGACCATCTCTCGTTCGAGCCAAAACTGAATACTCCAATTGGTAAGTCAAGTTTGAGGACATGTTCACATCTAAGGAACAACTTTACGGAGCTAAATAACACATGTACCAATTAGAGTAGTAGACTAAGTAACAACTGATGTGAAGTAAGGTACAAGCCACAACTACGCTACAACAAAACTGAACTAAGAAATTACTGAACTCAACTAAGTAACAGCTTCAGCAACAACTTAACCAACTCAAGTAAACAACTAAGTAACAGCTTCAGTAACAACTTAACTTAACTCAAGTAAACAACTAA